>VZTV01082323.1:0-25379 GCA_013400875.1 Anhinga rufa | reverse complement strand
GGTTTTACTGAATTATCTGTGTAATCCCCAAGCTGAATGTCTACTTTTCTTTTTAAACTGCTAAATTCATCAGATTCTTTCAGTTGTCGTTCTGCGAAAGCCTGAATACTTGAGTATTCCCTTGTGAGCTTTTATAATTTCTTTTTATGGATACCAAGTTTAATCCAGGCAGTTTAAGCCTAGTAGAGAATACATGCAGGTTAAGCCTCACATACAGTAAAGTGGTAAGGCTGAGATATGCGAGCTTTGGAAGATATAAATCATTTTAAAATATCTTGGCATGTTGCTTCTATAAATGGGGTGACAGAGTGGGATGTCTGCCCCCTTGATACAATTAATGTGTTCTTTTATGTGTCTTTGTGCTAAGACGGTCCCATCACCATTCAGTCCAGCAAGGGCATGTCTTGCAGCCAACAGTACACAGGAGCAGTAACCTTTGGTGGAGCTGGAGATGGTGTCTTAATCTGTGTTATCCAAATTTGCCTGCAGCTGATGTCTGACCTGGTGAATAGCATAAAACGAATGTTGAATTATTAACATGCTTGCTTCCCGGAATCCTTTTTGCTGCCAGGTCCACGTAGACCTATCATTACTGCATTGACTGCCTGTAATGCCCTTAAGCATCCTCTCTAATATTGATTTCTTGAAAACTGGCATGGTTGTTTTGCATGTTAGTTTTAACATTCTTATTGATAAAATTGCCCTTTGAATTTTTGCAGGTATAGTTCAACATGTATTGTGATATTTGCATAGTGGCAAAATTAAAAGTTTTTACTCAATAGATATATTTGAAACTTCAGCATTGAAATCTATATTGCAAATCAAGAGAGTTTAAACTGTATTGATTAAAAGTGAGTCAAATTGATTTATTGTGGAACTGAAGTTGCAGTACTAATTGGACAAAACTTTGAATATTTAAGCTTGAAAGTTGCCAAATGGCTGCTTCTTGCCAAGTACTCCTCTGTTTAGATGACAAGTGAAGCAGTTCAGATAGCCTCAATGCAGACACCTGAAAAAGATTCCATGTGTCCAGGCAACGATACTGGAGACTGCTGCCAGAGAAAAAGGTAATGGAAATTTGCTTCACTCTGCAGTTCCTAGAGATAGTGATTTTTTTTTTTTTAAATGAGACTTCAGACTTCTTAAGAAGTTTATGCAGCCTCATGGAGAAGTAGAGCATGCTATAAAAGTGCAGGGGGGAGTACTGTGTTCTCTGAAGTAGTCTGACAAGCTGTCTGATCTGAAACCTAACTTCCTATACCATACTGTGGATTGAAAAGTATGCATTACGTGATTACAGGTATATTGATCCTGTTGCAGTATGGCAGTATATCATTACATACCATGTAGGATCAGCTGCTTCTCTTAAGCAGTTGTTTAAAACTACCTTAATTTGCTTTGAGATATGCCTTATTTGAAATGAACCAAATCAGTTCAGCTGAGTTGATTTAGAAAAATGATGAATCTGTATTAGCAATAAGGGAGCAACTTTCTGAGCAAATAGACCATCTTAGAAATTTTAAGATGTCTTTACATTTCTAGTGCTGATTCTCTTCATACTAATACAGTACTGTCACTGAAGTAACTTTGCTAATAGGTAGAAAAAATTTCTTAACATGGAAGAGACTGAGGAAAAAATGTTCTAAAACTGTAATTGAGGTATAAAAATAACTATGTATTTTAACATTTCCTATTTGGAGGCTTCAGTTCCTGTATTATTTAAATTAGTTCTTCTGGAAGCTTGTGTGTGTAGGCTGCTAGTTGACATAACAGATGCTTGAATTATCTCTTTCCAAGTTGTGTGGTTTGCAGTAAACATTAAAATGCCTATACCATAGTAAGTGTTAATATTTGGCAGCCTGTAGTACTGGTGCTTTTATATTACTGATTTGAATGTGCTTGTTGTTTTTATTATGGGGTTGAATGACCTTTTTTGCATTTAACTTAACTCCTTTTGGTTATAAAACTAGCAAGTGGTAATATGGCTAAAAGCCACAAATAGATCCAAGTGGTTAAGTAGTGTGGCAGAGAACTTGTGCCTCCTGTACCTGTGCAGACAGTTACATCAGCAATGTCCAAGTTTTTTTAATCTGCTGTGATGGCTCAGTTTTAGTTCATTTGTATCTGAAGACTTATCCTTAGAAAATGAGGGAAGAGTAAGAACCTTACTTGCATTCTTGGAGAGAGGGCAAGGAATTCCCCTAATTGTCAGTATCATATATAAAGAAATAAAACCATTCTTACTATCCCTTATAAACATGTTAAAACTTGATTTCTCTCACTGTCAAATATAACAACATTAGGGAACTCTTACTGTATTTTCTGTACCTGGCTCTAACTGAAATACTGTAACTTTGATCTTCTTGCTCATTTTTCACTCCACTTTGTGGAGTTTAAAGTCCTTCTAAATTTTGGACATACTCATGGTCACACTTAGGTTTGTGTGTATTACACATGTAAGATAGGGAAAAATGTGACTAGTTGACATGTATATATTGTAATGGCTTAATTCCCATGATAGACAAAATGGGATGCTATTGTGCCTTTGAGAATCCTGCATGGGATATTTGCCCTAAATACAGGATCTGTACAGAAAGACATGTAGAAACAGAGTTTAAGCTTTTTTGTCAAGAGCAGCAGAAATACAAGATGTGGTATTGAAGATAAAAAAAAAAACCCTCCTTATTGGCTTTAATGGCAGTTGCAAAACTATTCAAAACCTGATTTGTTCTAAATGCATTGCTAGCCACAGGGTCTCTAGGGTGAGATTATCTACCTAGAAAAAAATGAACTTCTGGGAACTCTAGCTGGTAGCTAGCTTAAAAATCTCTGAACACCGTTCAGAGAAGAATTAGTCAAGATAGCCTTCTGCAGGCAATCTGCTCTTCCCCTTTGTAATCATTTCCTATGAGAGACTCAGTGATATCTATCCTTTGAAAACTATCAAACTTCTCGACTATATCCTACAGCTAGAACATCTTAAAATTTTAGAGCTCAGTCACCTTTGCTGTCTTAGCAATGAAAGTAGACAGGCCAGTTTCTTACCTCTTTATCCTACAATGTTTTGAAGTCTGTAATAATGGAGTTTATTATCCAAATGCACATACTTGCTAGAGAATGAACCAATCTGAAATCTGTTGCTTTCTCCGATTTTCCTGACAGTTGCTTCTGTAAGAGTTCTTTACGGCCTTATACTCAAGAGGTTTTCTTAAAAGGCTTAGCAAGAAAGGAAGTTTTTATTTGCAAGATTACTTCTGAATTTGAATAATGCTGCAGTTTGCTAGCAGCTTGCTCCTTTCCTGGGGAAAGGAATGACAAACTCTGGATGCTCTTTAATACTGCTATAGTAGCTAGAGTGGATGAGACAGTTCACTTCTGTGTGAAGTGAGGTGTGGCTTAGTGACATGCTGTTTTGGCCCAGAGGACTTCTGAGTAGATGTGCCCTGTAATGTTATCGGATGACAGGTGTGGTGGATTCTCTCTCAGAACATTTAACCAATGTTCAGGCTGTGATTTCTGCTTGTTTTAAGCAGATGGATATTTACAAAATCTAAGTAATCCACCTGGAGTGACTGTATTTTTTTTAAACATTGATTTGAAGGCCAGATGTTCAGAGGCAAAACATGGACAGATGGTTGCAAACTGACTCATTAGCTATTGCTACTGTGGTGTTCTAGCTAGTAAGGTGATAATAAATTTATCTCATGGGGAAACACCATAGGAATGTGCTCAAAAGATGGGCACTTCAGTAATAGTAAACATGATCTTATGTTGCCCATACAAATCACTCTGGTTTGTCTGAGCTAGAATTTTGAATCCCCATTAGGAAGATGGGTGTTTGCAGGCTCTGCCCTTTGCATTAAGAAAAAGAAAAACACGAACCCATGCAGAATATGAACACGTCTTAATCTGCAACTCCTGGATTGCTGTGGAAGGCATTTCTAGAACTTGACTTAGACTATAAGCAATAATAAAAGCTAGTTAGAGGCTTTTGCAAGCTCTTCTGTAGAAAGCCTGAGCAGTCCCAATAAACATGTTCAAAGTATAAGTCCTCTTACTTACAATCTTCCTTTGTCGTTTTAATTGAATTTTTTTTGCAAAAGAACACTTAACACAAATGCAGTACATATTAACTCTTGAAGATACTATCTTCTTAGTTCAGCTAATGATCAGGTAACTGAAAATGAAAACAGTTTTGTACTTGGGTGTTTTTACTGAAGCATGTTAGATGGCCTTTCTCTTCAGCATTCCTAAAACTGGATGTTTGAATAGCTGTCCAGCATAACTGAATGAGAGGATTCCATATTTCTGTGCTTGAGTTATGCTAAGCATAACTGATCTCTTACAGGAGAGCAGAGGAGTAAGTGCTTGCCAGTGATCTCCCAGTAGGCAAATTTAGATTGCATACGTGCATTCTGAATTCTAGTAAGGCTGGCTTTTGGTATTCCTTTATCTTCTGCTTGTATAATTCAACAGAGTTGGAGTTACTCATCAGCTAGATGAGCAGTCTCTGCTTCAGGCATTCACTTCTACCAGCATAGCTATCTAGGTGGCTGAGCAACAGACCTGAGCAGGGAAACAGGAAGGAGCTGCTGAGAGCAAATATTGCTTAAACTACTACTGCTGCCAAGACATCTACATAGCCATAATGTGAATTTACTGATCTAAGGGTTACCTAAAAGATAATTACAGAGACTTTAGGAATTAAAGAGATGCCTTACCAATATGTATTAAAGATAGGTCTGCAAGAAAAAAGTTCAGAATAGCTTTTGTTACTGCTTTCTAGTTGTAGCAAAAGGCAGCTTTACGATGCTGTCGCTTCAGTCCATCATTTGTGAGGTGATACTTGAAACTGTGGACCTGATTAGGATGCTAAGCCCATAGTATTATCAGGCTTTTAGACTAGTGTAAAATACCAGTCTAATAATGTGTTCCTGTTGGAAATTCAGCCTTGAATAACTTGCAATAAAAGTTTGAACTGCAGACTTCAAACTGCTGAACAAAACTTTCATCAGAACCCCAAGTAAATTTATTTCAAGGCATTTACCTTTTTAAGAAGCCCTGGGTGTTATTTCTAAAATGCAGTGGAAAGATACTGTTGTACTTTTTACAAAACCATAATACTAGATCAGCTGCTTCAAAAAGGATAAAGCACTTAAATTACTTGATTGAGTTTTTAGTTATGAACTTCTGTTCATTCTCCATCTTTTAACAGTTGTAATGTGGAAGCTGCATTAAAATGTTCGCTATTTGAAGGGGGGGGGGNNNNGGGGGACCCAACAAAAAATCCACACACCCACAAAAACACAAATCAAGGCTTTGCCCAGTCTTGGTTGATTCCCAATGTTTTTGTATAGAACCAAGAACCACTTAGCAAATGCAGAGAGAATTCGTTATCCTTTTATTGCAAAGGATAAAGCGCTTTCTCTTCAGGGTGAAAGTTGTACATTGTCTCAAGTAATTACACAGAAATTAACTCCTGTTTTAGTTTGGGCTTTGTCATATATATGGACTAAGGAAGAACTACTGCATGGACTTGCAGCTCAAGTAGTGCACTCCCTTGGTGTGTGCTCTTACATTCCCAGAAAAATCAGGTAACCTAATTAATGTCTCTTAGGAGAGGGATCATAGAATCATAGAATGGTTTAGGTTGGAAGGGACCTTCAGAGGTCATCTAGTCCAACCCCCCTGCAGCGAGCAGGGACATCTTCAACTAGACCAGGTTGCTCAGAGCCCCGTCCAGCCTGACCTTGAATGTTTCCAGGGATGGGGCACCTACCACCGCTCTGGACAACCTGTGCCAGTGTCTCACCACCCTCATTGTAAAAAATTTCTTCCTTATATCCAGTCTAAACCTACCCTCCTTTAGTTTAAAACCGTTACCCCTTGTCCTGTCACAACTGGCCTTGCTAAAGAGATCGTCCCCATCTTTCCTATAGTTCCCCTTTAAGTACTGGAAGGCCGCAATAAGGTCTCCCCGCAGCCTTCTCGTCTCCAGGCTGAACAACCCCAACTCTCTCAGCCTGTCCTCACAGGAGAGGTGCTCCAGCCCCCAATCATCTTCGTGGCCTCCTCTGGACCCGCTCCAGCAGGTCCATGTCCTTCCTGTGCTGGGGGCTCCAGAGCTGGACGCAGCACTCCAGGTGGGGTCTCACCAGAGCAGAGCAGAGGGGCAGAATCCCCTCCCTCGCCCTGCTGGCCACGCTGCTTTTGATGCAGCCCAGGATACAGTTGGCTTTCTGGGCTGCGAGCGCACATTGTTGGCTCATGTCCAGCTTTTCGCTCACCAGTACCCCCAAGTCCTTCTCTGCAGGGCTGCTCTCAATCTCTTCATCCCCCAGCCTGTATTGATGTGGGGGCTTGCCCTGACCCAGGTGCAGCACCTTGCACTTGGCCTTGTTGAACCTCATGAGGTTCTCACAGACCCACCTCTCCAGCTTGTCCAGGTCTCCCTGGATGACATCCCGTCCCTCAGGTGCGTCAACCACATCTCTCAGCTTGGTGTCATCTACAAACTTGCTGAGGGTGCACTCAATCCCACTGTTTGTTGTTGATGAAGATATTAAAAAGTACTGGTCCCAGTACGGACCCCTGAGGGACGCCACTCATCACTGGTCTCCATCTGGACATTGACCCATTCACCACTTCCCTCTGGATGTGACCATCCAGCCAGTTCCTTATCCACTGAACAGTCCACCCATCAAATCCCTATCTCTCCAGTTTAGAGAGCGGATGCTGTGGGGGACCGTGTCAAAGGCCTTACAGAAGTCCAGAGAGATGACATCTGATGTTATGTTTACTGTATGTTGGGAACATGCTGTTGGGAGGTTGCAGTATACTAGCTACCCTGTAGTAAGCCTACACTATTGCTCTTTTCCTTCTCCCTCCTAGTATCTTTTACTTCTGCAAAATCTTTCATGATCCTCTGTGTGAACCAGTTTACGGTTCTGGGGGTGATATTGGCAGTGGTGGTCTTGTGATGTCATAAGGTCAATTATGACAGATTTAGGCTCTTTCTGTTGGTGCTCAGTGAGTGGGTTGGTTTGTTTACTTGTTTTAAAGTAGCAATGATTTGGTTAACTGTAAAAGGTCAGAGTTGTAGCTGGTTGTGGAGCAGAGTAAAACCAGTGTTTTTCTGGTGCTTCTCTGACCAGAGTCTGGAAACTTGCAAAGGACTGGAGGGGGTTTGTTTGTTTTTAAATGCTAGGATTCAGCTTGAGGATCACTAGTGCTTTGCCACCAGGGTTATTGTGTGTATTTAATCATCAGGAAGACCAGCATTTGATGCCTACCCTTCTGTAAAATAACATGGTAGGGTTCTTCACATTTCTCTAGACTGCATAATTTCTTATCATGTGCTTACTATTGAATATTGGGTTTAGTTCTTTAGCAGTGATTTACTTCTGATGGCTTTGGCTGCATAGTTCTTTCCCTTCTGAAAAATATACTGTAAACATGGTGAAATTAAAATTCTTTATTAGCCAAGGAATATTTAAGTTGTGCTCAATTAAAAACTATTCTACTCTAGCGTGCTGGTGTCTTAGTAGCAAAAATTACAAATGTTTACTGAACTAACTTAGTCCTACTCAAATATTGTGTTACATACCTCAAAGATTTAAGGAGCCCAAATAAAATGCTTAATACACCTGTAATTTTGTTAAGCCTTTAATAGGAAGCATTCAGCTTTATTCTTATGATGTAATTTATGATTAGCAATCTAGATAAAACCAGTTCGTCTGTGTATGTGAGCATTTTCTACACAGAAATTATTGGGGACTGGATATAATAGCTTGTTATCCCAAAGCTGTATCATGCCTCTAAGTGTCTTTTCCTATGGAAAAAAAAAAACTATGCAGCTTATTTGGAGAAATAGGAGTCACTACTGTGCAGAAGTAAGTAGGAGGACTGTCCCCTCTTTGTGCAGTGTTCAGTGGTAGAGTATATATCTTAAGATATTTTTGTGTTTTGAGACCCTAAATACCTGCATTTCTTACTTCTGAGGGTTGGTGTAGAGAGAATTTGGGTGAATAGGAGCATTTTCTGGGATAAAATGCTCTTAGCCCAAAATAGCTACCTTTGCACCTGCCCTACTGTAAGCAACCTGTCTCCTTTGTGTAATGAATGCTCTCACATCCTCTGTAGAGTAGAAGAATTTGGGAGGGGTCAAGCCTCTTGCTTCTGGGAAGCATAATGCTTGTCTTCTGGTCTGTGCCACTTCTAAAGGCTATGGGAGTAGCATCAGAAGAGCTGAGGCTCTTGAGCACTTCATCACACAAGCATCCTGTACCCTCATAGTTAAGGGCATCTTCTGAAGGTGGGAGACAATGCTTGAAGGGAGTTGCATTCTCGTCATGCAGTCTGTGTTCATGCCCTAGTCACTGGTGTATTTAAGAAGACAGATTTAAGCTGTTTTGTGCAACTTTGTGAATCTGTGCTGCTTGTGTTTTGTCTTTTTCCTGAAGTTCTTGAATGTAGAAACAACATTTTACTGATAAACTTTTTAACTTTTTTGAGAGGGCTTTTGCCATCTAGTCCAATACAGTGATTTAGGATACTTGCTGTCTAGTTCTTTCAAAATATCTCATTAATTTCATTAATGATTTAGTGGATGCTGCTTAAGGTGTAGTTTCACAATACTCTGAGCAAATCTGAATCGGCAGCAGCTGCTGGTTCTGCATTTCTGGCATTGGCACTTGTCTGATCCTGCATTTCCTAAGCTGGTTTGAAGAGCTCAAGTGGCAGAAAATAATTGACTTTTTCTGGCTTAGTTTGATTCCTTGAACCATCTCTCCTGTTGTGGTGCCTGAGAAGAGCAAATGTTGGGGAAGTTATAGGGCTTGCAGCAGTGTAACATTACAGGCATAAAATTTGCTGAACCCCTACAATTCTTCAAACAGCAGCAAAGTGTTCCCTCTTTTGAGCAATTTCTTGCTTGTGACACTTTTTTAGTTGGAAAGCACTATTTAGTGTTTAGAAGAGGCAAGCCATAATGAAATGTTGTCATAGCTCCATTCTTTGATTGTGGGCTTAAAGTTAAGATTGGCAGCGTGTCCCCTTTATAACTCATTCAGCTCATCAGAGTGCTGCCATTAGTTTAAAATCATCGGAGTTATAATAAAGCTTGTATATCCCTCATGCCCCAGACAAAGCTGGCTGTTATCCAGGATTCTTCCTGGGATAGTTCCTTCTACCAGTGTACTGTTATGGTAACTTTTGTAAGATGCAGTGGTTCATAAGATTAAATATGTAGTCCCTGATCCATGAAGGAATTTGGGCATTTGCATCCTGTTCAAAACAATAGGTAGATGCCTAGATGCTTTTGTAGATACACACGTATGAATTGTTAGTTATCTGCTACTTTTATATTCTAAGCTGAGTTTATGGTTAATTTTATAGAAACTACTTTTAAAGAAACATCATGATTCTTATTTCAGAGGAGCTGAAATACTTTTGCAACCGAAGCATATTGCTTTTGTGTTAAATATTTGTGCACTTTTAAATCTAAGCAAGCAGAATGAAGAGCTTACAAATTATACATGCTGTACTTGGTGGGTCTTTGTCAAACACTCAAGGAGTGTACTCTGTCTTTTGAGCAGGTGAATAAAATTAAACAATAGTGTCAGGTTAGCAAAAGCTATTTCTTCTGTTGCTGAATTTAGGGACATAAATGCTAGGTAATAGGCTAGATTACTTTTTAAGTGCTAGTTTGTGCTGGTGAAGAAAATAGGAAAAAGAAATATGATTCTTTGTTAGTGTGAATCTTTATGGTGTTTAGAGAGCCTACTGAAGGGTCTTTTGACATGCAGGCATAGCTGTAATTCAAGCACTTCTATTTAGGAAAAAGTTGTATTAATGAAAAAATTCATGTACAAATCTGTTGTAAACCATCTGGAGTAGCTAACTACTCTCTCTGTTTCATTCTAGGAAATACCAAAATAAAGCAGATGTTGTATCCTGTACTGTTATCTCAAGGTTTTGCAAGTCATTCTCATATGTGCTTCTTGGCAGCAGGAATGTAAAATAATTCTTTCAGCACTGAACTAGAACCTTGACAAGGTTGCAATTACAGGTAAGAACAAATCCTGCCACTTGGAAAATTATGGGAAAGTATAATAGCTTTTTCTTTGACTGTGTTTTAATTTGCAATTTGTAATTGACCAAGAATTTGACAGAAATTTCAGAACAGACCAGATAAAAGGATGTGCTTTTTCTTTCTTTAAATGTGTTTGAACTTTATTTAATCTTTTTTTAATAGGGAGGAAATATAACTTAAAGTATAGCTTCTCTTTGCTGTAGCACCAAAAAAAGAGTAATTTTTCAACACCTAAATGTGCACTGACCCAGATTTTGAGGAAGGTATTTTCTCCCCCAAAAGACTGCAGTGTCAGTCAGTGAAAGTCGAAGTGTTTTGCCACTGTGTGTTGAGATCAGCTTACAGTCTGCGTGTGGTGCTTTTCCCCACAAGGCCCGTATTTCCTTAAATGCGCTAATAGCAGCAGTACTGTTTGTCGTATCTTTTAATCAATTACAGAAAATCTCTACATTTTTGTTACAAATCCACTGTAGCTTCAACTCTTCAATCACCTTTTCAGGGGTAAAGGTTGATGTCTTCTTCCAGGTCAGTGAAAATGTTTTGGCTGCTGGTTTTGTATCATAACTTTATCTGACCATGATGGAGATAACTCTTGTCCCACTACTCAATCCCTGTCTTCTAAACTCATATGTAGGGAACTAAAAGTCAGTGGTTTTTGACTTCTTGTTAAAAAAATAAATTCAATACTTCAAAACTATATTAATGTAAAAAAAAGCCCACACCACCACAGATACTTGTTGTAGAGATTGCATATTTTGGTTTCTGTGTTTCTGAATAATTTATTTCTGTTCTTAAACAGGGAGTATGTGTTTTGAAGACTATCCGTGAAATAGCTTTATTGCATATGCTGAATCTGCAGAATTATGATCAAGTTAAGGCCTTTCAGTCTTGATTTCACATTTGGGTGTCTTTGACAGGAAGAGTTGCTTGCCTTAGGCTGCACTTGTCAATAGTGGCAGGACAAGAGTCTGGACTGTTGGTATGAAGTGGTCTAATATGCCTATTCTGAAGTTGGATGATGCATAGGTCAGTGACAGGTTTGTGCCAAGGAGGTGGCATTGATTGTTCTGCTGCTACAATGAAAGAACATTGCTGCTACAATGTGTTTTGGGGTTTTTTTTTGTTACTGTCATCTTGATTGAATGTTTGTACTTGATGTGCAGTGATGTAACAGGTTGAAAAAAGGCACAAGTCGTCTTATGCTCTGCAAGTCATAGACTAATTTACGTTGGAATGGACCTCTAGCACTCATGGAGCCCAACCCTTGTGTCTGACTTCCTCAGATTTGTGTGTAAATCAACAAGTCACCCCTCAATTATGTAAATAAATGGTTTAGTGTTTTACTGTGGTTCAGCAGACCTGCTGCAGAGCACTTACTCTGGTCTTTCAGACCTGTTTAGGAACAATTTATTGATGATATGAATTGGTGATTCATTGCTGCCCTATTCTCACAAAAATGTCTGAAGCTTTTGGTAAACAGAAATTGAAAAAAGTAAGAAAAGAAGTTGTCATAGATGTCTAAATTTAGAATAAGGGAGAACTCATTTTTAGTGACATACTGCTTCATGCTAATGAGTTAAAAAAAACAACTTCCATTTTAATACCAATAATGTATTTGGCTAAACATTGGCTCTCTTTCTTCAAAATCTTAGGTGCTATTTCTTTAATAAAAACCTGGCTGGTGGTGGTTAGATTGATGATTGAAAAGGAGCAAACTAAATTTAACTCAAAGTAGTTGGTCTCTTAATTAATTTAGAGAACAAAAAAAAATGGTTCTGCATAGAAATAACTATAAACTTTATTAGGGAAGAATCATTGCTTTGTAGTATCCAAGTGCCACATGTGCATCTGTTCTGAATAGCCCAGTGAAGAAGTGAGAACACACTTATTGGCTTCAAGAAGTATTAGTGGCTACAGGCAAACAGAAGGAATTTCAGTTAATATCATGGGACATAAATCTTGTCATAGTATGGTCAGTAAGGATAAACAAGAGTACAGTGCCGTCTTCTGGGTGGTGTAATAAAGCCCCACCTCATTGCAGAATTTGAGTGAAGGACAAAATGTTACTACAGGGTGTAATAAGCCTGAACAGGTAATATCTGGTTTAACCAAGTAGGGCCATTTCACTCGGCTGCCAGTGCACCAAACTCCTTCAAGAAAAATGGTACAAGAGCATGAATACTGGCTTACATAGAGCTATCTTGGCTCTTACAGGCCTTGATTCTGTTCTCATGGAGGTGCTAGAAGAGATAGTCTGTTTCCTTTGCACTGTCCGGGCCCATTGTTTTGTACTTGGTGAACCAGTCTGGGTATTTATCTTGCATATCACTTTTTGTATGATTAATGTATAACTCAGATAAACTGTTTGCAGATAACAAAAGGGATTGAATTTCCCGGACTTCATAGTGTTTGGAGGAAATATTAGTAAAGAAAACCAGAAGTTGTTACCTGGAAAACTAAGATGAGTGATATTAATGAAGAGATTGACTACAGTAGTGTGTTTCTTACTGAGAATGACACTGTATTCCTCCTCTTCAGTAAGTCCCTAGCCGTGGTGCCAAAGTGAACTAAGGGCTGCTTGCTATCAGAAGTCACACTGGCAAGCACAGAATTATGTGCAGCTAACTAGGAAGAACACTGTATTATTTTTTTTAAGCTTTTATTTGGCCCCAAAACTGGGTGAAGTTGACTTCTACAACTTATGTAAGGGTGAAACTGCATGATAAGGCTTGGTGACTGTAAAAATGCATCACCTGGGCACTGATGGCTTTGTACTACATGCTGTGATTGCAAATCTAGATTCAGAGTCCACTTTCAAGTTTTCTGTGAAGTTCATCTTGAATATCTGAGGTATGATCAACTTTGTACCTACCAAACTGCATTCCAGGAAAATAAGAAGACCCAGTATAGAAGTGTGCAACTCGTCCATGAGACACGGACAGTTGCCATATAAGCTGAGCTTGAAGATCTGCAGTTACCTAGCTTCATCCATGTTTTAATAAGGTGCAAGAAAGCAGAATATGAAATGAACCTCTGAAAAGACCATGAACATATATGTTTTTCTGATGTTAACATAGCTAGAAAGGTTATAGCTCTTAACCTAGCTCCTGGTGCTCCTTCCTATTTTTCTTCCCCCACGGTCTTCCTTGTTGAAGGTTACGGCCCCCTTGGATCTGCTGTCTAAGCTGCTGGCTTTTAAACCCACTGCAGTCAAAGTCACAAAGTTTCAGAATACTAAAGCTAGCTTTGCACCTCTTCAGTGAAACAGTTCAAAGAGTAAGGGCAAAAATGTCTCAGCCAGCAGCTCTGAAAAAAGAGAAATTTCTGGCACAATGTAGTGGTGAGTAGCTGAGGCAGAGCAGAAGCAATCACGTTTTCAGGTATTGCTACTGACATTGAAAATAGATGTGAATCCACAGCGTTAAAATACATCTGTCATTGTTTTGTACCTCCAGACCAGTATATAAAGTAGCTGAAGCACATTCTCAAATTTTCATCTCCTTTTTAACTTTCTGTTTTAAATGGGAGGGGATGTTGTGTGTTTTGTTTGGTTTTGTTACTGTTTCTTTTCCCCCAACTGTTGTAACAATAAAGATGCAGAAATTAATTTCAGAGTTACAGCTGTAGCTCCTAGGCATGTATTCTACCTCGTCTTGGGGATAACTTGCAAAAGTTTTGAAATTCCTGGTTTAAAAGCCTATTGTGCTGCTTTCAAGTCATCCTGGCAGGAAAAGTTTTTGAAAGTATGATCTATATCAAAGGTTTATATTGATACTTAATTTCTTTGTGTCAGTATCTTTTGGTTAGCTGAGTTCCTTCCTAGTAGTGACTCCCATGGCAACAGATCAAAACAGATTAAAAACAAAACAAAACCCCTCAAAACAAACCCCATAGTGAGTGGACATGAATGATAATCACTGTCCTTTTATGTAGTTCATTTTTAAGTGAAAGGAAAATATTCAGATCTCATTCTTAGATTCCAATAATTGCTGTTTGTCTCTGCCAGTACTTGTGCCTTCGTAGTTAGAGTAGCTGTTACAGCCAAGCTTCAAGTAGAGCTCTTGCTCAAAAATTCAGTAACTGTTTGCCTAATGTAAATTTATGTAGTGCCGGCTTTTTTAAGGTCAGTAAGTCAAAAGCGATTCCAGGTTTTCTGAGATCAAAAATAAAAGATCTTTAAAGCTGCTTTCACTCATTAAATGAACTTGTATTTAGTATATATACAGTATAAATAGTATAATGTAACTATGGTGATAGTATAATGATAGCATATGCTAAGTGAACACAGGATTAGTAAAAGATATTAGTAAAAGAATATTCCGTCACTCTTTCTTGTGTAAATTGAAGGGTAGAGGGAATCTTTATGAATGTTAAAACTATCTACAGTGTGTGTAGACACATGTAATGTGTAGTGTGTGTGTGTATGCACATACATGCACATGAGAGAGAGAGATGGAGGCAGGAGCTTTCTACCAAGGCTTAAGTTTGAATTTTTTACTTAAAGCAGAGAAGTTGTTCGTTCCTGCACCTTCAATAAGCTTTGAAATTATTTGTCACAGATATTTTGGTTATTGTCACTTAGATCTTTAATATCTAGTGCAACATTTTCTCTCTTGAAATGTCTTTTTTTGTTGTTGTTAATAGCAGGAGCACATGTGTTCTGTAGCAGGAAACTCTGGCACTGTTTCTTTTCCACAGCACTAACTTATTAAAAATGACTGGCTCGTTGAGTGAATTCTTCTGAGGAAGAAACATTTTACAGTACGCTTTTATGACCTAAGCCCAAAAGATTAATGTTGGACCATTCTCATTATATGAAAAGATACGTAATTGCCTTTGGGACTGTTGGCCATCAAGGTATTAGTCTAGTTCTGATGTTCTCTTTGAAACTTACATGTGATCTGAACATTATTTTATAGTATCTACAAAAACTTTGATTATGGCTTTTAGACCTTTATAGACTAATTACATTTTGGCTGCCTTCATGACAACCAGCAAGTAAATAATTCTGTTTGTTAAATATAAATCTATACAGAAAGGAGCATGCTTTTCATTTAAAGTGGCCGCCTATTTTCCCTTCATGATGTAGCAGAAAATCATGGATAACTGCAACTGGGCAAGAACCATTTGGCATTTTATAAGCAGATCTTGGGAGAAAATCAGTGTGTGTGGTTGTTTTTCTTTTAAACAGAGAAATTAAAATTTACTCACAGACCTGATTTTAAGACCCGTTACTATACTGCTGATCTAATACCAAAGAAAGTCTTCACTGTGTATCTGTAGGGAAAAAGATACTTACCATTAATTCTTCTTGCATGTCAGAGGACATGGCTTCTGTCTTCATACTTACATACCTCAAAAGGGTAGATGTCTTCGGTTTCTTGAGCTGGAATTATTGCTTATGTTTCCTGTATATGAGATAAGCACCTCATGTAGGATTTGTATCGGGTAGGAAACATCAGAGAAGAATTCATCTTAGGACTTAAGAGAAGTAAGCCTTGGGTTAGGTTTTTGCCTTGGGAAAGGGATGTCAGCTGTTGTTAGAGATTCACAGCCCTGAACTAGAAATGGCTTAGCTATTGATTTAAAACTAGAGATGAAGAATGTACAATAGAGCGGTAGCTAAAGCTGCTACTTTAGCAGTGTATTGCTCAGATTCAGTTTTTTCCATTGCCAGGGAGGGCAAAAAAACAGTGTTTTCTTCCTCTAAAGGCCTTCCAAAAGCATTTGAGCCTTGGTGATTATTGGCACTTAGAGGTGATTGATGTTTTTTTAATTATTGTTTATTATTTATTAATGTTTATTATTTTTTATTCTATTTTTCCCAGAGATGAGAAGACTACTGGAAGAAGGGAATTATGGTTTCCATTCTTGGTCTGAAGAACTTGTAGAGTTTTAGAGAATAGTCTGTGGAGCATGGATGAGAACTAAGGCCTTCTCCATTTCCAAAGAAGTTTTGGGAATTACAGTAGAAACGGTCTTGCAGATTTTGAAAGCTTCAGCTAATAAAACTATGTGAGGTAGATATTTTTGCGAGAAGGAAATTGAATTGTTTTATCAGGCAAAAAGGTGGATCCAGTTGCTGTCTTCCAACTATGTAATGGGAGGGCATAGAGATGGTAGAGCTATGCTCTTCCCAGCGATGTGTAATGAAAAGTCTAAGGGACAAAGGACACAAGTTGCACTGATGGGAGCTGTGTTTTCATTATGAATGTGGTCAGATGTGAGCTGGTTGCTCAGAGGCTATGGGATCTCCATCCTTGGAGGTGTTCAGAAGTTGACAAGGACCTGAACAGCCTGAGCCATCTTTGGTGTTGGATATAGATTGAACTTTGAATAGGGGTTTGGACTAGATAAGCTCTAGAGGTCTCTTCCAATGTGAATAGTTCTATGATTCTGTAATTTGTGAATTCTGATCTCACTTACATGTTATCTAGGTGCTTGTGTGAAGATTGACTTGCATCTAGCCTAGCGTGCTTAAAATAAGAGTTGGAAACACCAGGTTAGACCTATGGTAGGCTTTGCCTTCTGCTGGATTTTTGCAAGTCAGTTTGGCTGAGTCCCATTTTTAGATGCTCAAGTCTGTTTACTGATCTAGCCTGAGGCGTTAAAAGAGGGACAAAACTATATGTGAGTACCAGGGTACTGGTTTTTCCAGTGGAGCTGTTTTCTTTTTGTAACCTTTCATTTTTGGAGAAAACAAGTAGTGTTTTGGGGGGTTTGGGGGTTTTGTGTTGTTTGTTCAGGTTTTTTTAATAAGCTGCTTTGCTGAAAAAGTGAAATTTCATATGATACCATAAATTCCATTAAAATATCTCTGACTTAACTTGTATGTAGGTAAATACACAGCTGAGTTTACTGCTAGAGATAGTTGTGTGTGTTGGCACCATAGGTGTGAAGTTCAAATTACATTTGTGCATCACACCTGATAGGAATATATCATACTCACCTGTATGCTGTCATTTGCTTTTTATTTTCTTTAACTACTTAGTATTTTTAAAATGCTAAAAGTTGTTACTGTTAAAAATTAAGTTTTTAACAGAACAGGTGTTTATCCATTTCAAGTCATCTTTGTGCCTCACTATCACTGATAATTTTGAGAACCTCGGTTTCAATGAGTCAGTGAAATGACTGCTTTTCTTCCATGCTCACTGAAATGGCTTGACTTTTTTTCCATCTTATCTTCAAACCAGTTGCTGCCTTATATAGTCTACATAATATACACAATGATAGAAAGATTTCTTCTATGTGTTTGGTGTCTTCTATAGGACCAGCCATAAGTTGATTCCCAAACTTACTGGTTTTGACTGATCACAAGCCAATTTCTACATCCCTTGTTAAAGGTTTGTAATATTAAGTAAGGTATGTAGAATATCAAGAATAGCATCTTGAATAGTATCACCTTTCTTTTCAGTTTCTCTCTCCAGTACTACTTAAGAAATTGGTAAAGCTAAGATTTGGAACGTGTGCTTTTGGTGGTTTTTTAAACAGTATTTTTTATTTTATATGTATAAAACAACACTCAGTACTGAGCTCACAAGCTTTTGCAATTAGATAGGGTTTGACCTTTTTCCTGACTCAGTCATATGATTTGTTCCACACCTCTGATTTTTAAGAACATAAGGACATACTCAATTAAAGGGATCTCATACAAGGTCTGAAGTGTTGGGGGACTTCTGTCATTTTGGCAGCATTTCAGTTGTGTATTACATTTCACTGGTAAGAATGTGGTTTTGTGTGCTTTTTAAGTAGCTTTGTATTGTGTGTAACTTGTGAATGAGTGGCCATCAGCTATTAAAATCCTTTCAAGAATCTGCTTTACTCATGTTAGTTGAACTATTAAACTATGTGGAACTTGTTCAGCTCTAACTGATAACATCAGTTGCTGAGAGCACTAAGAGACCTTGTTTGTGTTCATGTGTGACACTGCCTTGCTTTGCTTTTATGACACCATTTGACACTGATATTTTTTTCAAAGCAAAATCAGAGAAAGGGTTGTGAAAAGCATTTCAGCTGTGTATCTCAATAAGTAATGAATACCTTGTTTCTGTTGCTGTGAGTTGCTTATACTGATTCGCAGTTGTTGTGGTTTAACCCCACCTGGCAACTAAGCACCACACAGCTACTCACTCACTCACTCCACCCGCTGCTGGGATGGGGGAGAGAACTGGAAGAGTAAAAGTGAGAAAACTCGTGGGTTGAGATAAAGACAGTTTAATAGATAAAACAAAAGCTGTGCACACAGGCAGAGCTAAACAAGGAATTCACAGAATGGTAGGGGTTGGAAGGGACCTCCAGAGATCATCTTGTCCTTGCGTGAGCAGGCACACCTAGAGCAGGGGGCACAGGACTGCAGCCAGGTGGGTTTTGAATGTCTCCAGGGAAGGAGACTCCACAGCCTCTCTGGGCAGCCTGTGCCACTGTTCTGTCACCCTCANTGGCCTTCTTGGCCACGAGGGCACAGTGCTGGCTCAGGGTCAGCTTGCTGTCCACCAGCACTCCCAGGGCCTTCTCAGCAGAGCTGCTTTCCAGCAGGTCAGCCCCCAACCTGTACTGGTGCCTGGGGTTGTTCCTCCCCAGGTGCAGGTCCTTGCACTTGCTTTTGTTGAATTTCATGAGGTTCTCCTTGGCCCAGCCTGTCCAGGTCATTCCCTAGTAGTGAATTCTTTCACTCCCATGGGCAGGCAGGTGTTCAGCCTTCTCCAGGAAAGCAGAGTGTTATCATGCGTAATGGTTACTTGGGAAGACAAACCCCCATCATTCTGAATGTCCCCCAGTTCCTCCTTTTTCCCCCAGCTTTATATGCTGAGCATGTCACATGGTGTGGAATATATCTTTGGTCAGTTGGGGTCAGCTGTCCCAGCCACGTCCCCTCCCAGCTCCTTGTGCCCCCCAGCCCACTCACTGGTGGGGCGGGGTGAGGAGCAGAAAAGGCCTTGACTCTGTGTAAGCGCTGCCTAGCAGGAACTACAACATCCCTGTATTATCAACACTATTTCCAGCACAAATCCAAAACAGCCCCATACTAGCTGCTGTGAAGAAAATTAACTCTGTCCCAGCAAAAGCAGCACAGCAATGTTAGAAATATTCTTTTCAGATAAAAAAGGAAAAATAATGATGCAAATAATTGTGAGGAGAACGTAACATTACTTTCACTTGCAAATTACATACAGTGTGAAGCTTAGCATGCATAACATAAGGTTGTGTAGTCATTTTATCTTCATCTTTGCTATCCCAGGTGATATAATTAGAGGCCAGTGGATGGTGACTACAGAGATAAAGATAACATTTGTGATTTCTTGTGCATGAAATTCTTGAGATAATATGAAATTGGACTGATTGGGAAGATTGGTGATGCTTAGGATGGATAGTTTGTGCGTGAAAGGGCTTAACAACTTCAGAAGTCATTAAAAGTACAGAAAGTTTTTTGAGAATGTTAAATGCAGGTTTGAAGTCTTTCTGTAACTTGCTTTTTTTCTATCAGATGTGCTATAATCTGTAAAATTGGTACTTCTGGTTTTGCTTTATAAAACCCAGTTTCAGGACTATTTTTATTTTTATATGGAGTAAAATCAAATTGGCAACAGCCTTTGAGCATGTTCTCTTAATAATTTGGTTTTACTACAGATTCTGCAGCTGAGGATGTGTACTTTGTACATGGAATGCCCATTTCAGAGAGCATAAAAGGCTCAGGACACTTTTTTAATAGCTGGTTAAGACAATTTACTTAGTACAAGACTTGCGTATCAGACTTCTCTTGATAGCAGAATATAAGTAAAAAGAGACAACTAACTTAAGTGTAGAGTTCCCTAATAAATGAGAAATAATCAACAATCTTGGTAGTATCTCATAGCTGAACTAGAAGGGGTAATTGTACACTGTTAGCATTTACATTGTCCATGCAAAACCTCAATTTCTAGCTAAATGTTTAAGGAATCATCTTCTCTGGCAAATCTTTATAAACCTGGGGTCTCATTAGTGTTTTATTCCATGTCAGAACAGATTATTTGAGACTAGTAATTAGAACATAGAATAGTACTGGAACATAAGAGTTGTTTAAAATCTGACATTTATCAGTTGATTTGAGTTAGCCAGGTGCTTTCTTTCTACTTTGATTTTAAAGAAAAAGTACATCAAGTTATATGATCACTTTCTTACACAAAAGGCACATTGTGGTTCTGTAATGTTAGTAGCACCTGAATCAAAACCTGAATTAAAGACAGGCGGTGAAATTATACCAAAAAGTAAACCAGATAAGGAGTTGTTGCAATACTTGGGGAAGTTGTCTAAATTTGTCTTGTAGTAAGAGTGAGAGATACATTTCAAAAGAGGTGAGCAAACTGTTGGTGACCGTGGGATGTTGGAGATGCTCAGCACTTCATGGAGGTCACTGCAGCAGAAGTTTGGTATTGTCTGGAGGAAAGTCCTCAAGTTTACCCTAAAAAGGGAGGTGGGGTACAGAATCTAACTGTAATCTCTTCCTCATGGCATTGTACTATTCTTTTTATCTCTCCTGTCAGAGTAAGCTGTGTATGATGAGAATGCATTTAGATGAGGAGAATGGCAGAAGTAAGGATTTCTTAATCTCTTTTTCTGACCTGGTAACTCTTAAACCAGAAATAGATTATCATGACTCTGCAGGCTTGGTGGATACTAGTGTGTCAGAGACCAAGTGACTGCTCAGGATCAGTCACAGCAGAATTCTCTCAAATTCTTTTTGGATGAAGCTTGCTTTGATTTTTTCCATATCCAGTCACTAAGGGTTTCATGGGGCAGTCACTTTGAGCATGATCAGAGGTTGTGGTATCCGAGTTTCTGAAGTTCTCAGAAAAGTACTATGGGATCTGTGGATTAAAGAATGTATTCTCTGACTTCGCAAAGTGCAAGGTAGACTAGTACGGGAGAGGAAGTCAGAAGTCCTCTAAAGCTTCAACATAGATTACTCAGATATTACCTGCAAGCTTGCTCTTTGGAGATGGTTCTTATATAGGTCTTCTACCTTTCTGTAGACTTTCTTCCTTTAGGTAGCTCATATCTCTTGTAACTGGATACATTTTAAAATCAAGATCTATGCATCTTTGAACTTCAAATCACATGTAAACACAGGAACATCTTTTAGGTATGGTAAAAATGGAAATGTTTTATAAAGAACTATATAATGAATTCTGTGAGTTTTCTTGGATGAAAGTGAAAGTGGGATTTGTCATCTTGTTTCCTTTGGTAGATGGTCTAAGTTCCCCTATCGTCACTTTTGCCATCCTTTACAAGAATACAGTAGCAGCATACTATGTGCAAGTAAGAATGAACTAGTCTTATTAGCTTATGAAGTATTAGCTTTTCTTCATGCCACAATAAAACTGGAAAGAGAATAGGAGTCATATGGTGGTTTTTCCAGCATGAACTAGCTTCTGCAGAGAATGACAATCGGCAGGGCTGAAAAGGTATGTGAACTACTCTGCCTTCATATGAAGAGCCTTTAATTCTGTTGAAGTGGCTCTTTAAAGACACAACACCTCACCAAAAATGCAAACAGGGGTCTGTAAGTTCACACTTAATTCATGTAATTTATAAATTACTCCCCCCCCATTATAGTTGTTGACTTCTGCACACATGCATGCTTTATCACTTGTTTATAAAGAAACACAGGAAAGGGAGAACAAAGCTTATATGGAGTGGTAGTTTTATAAATAAGACTTTTCTTCTCTGTTTTCCAGATTCAATATTGCATAAACATGGGTGCATTTTTGGATAAACCAAAAACTGAAAAACATAATGCTCATGGTGCAGGGAATGGCTTGCGTTATGGCCTCAGCAGTATGCAGGGATGGAGAGTGGAAATGGAAGATGCTCACACAGCTGTTGTAGGTATTCCCCACGGCTTAGAGGACTGGTCCTTTTTTGCTGTCTATGATGGTCACGCAGGATCTCGTGTTGCAAATTATTGCTCCACGCACTTATTAGAACACATCACTAACAATGAAGACTTTAGGGCGACAGAAAAACCTGGATCTGCTCTTGAACCTTCAGTGGAAAATGTCAAGAGTGGAATCAGAACTGGCTTTTTGAAAATTGATGAGTATATGCGCAATTTCTCAGACCTCAGAAACGGGATGGACAGAAGTGGCTCAACAGCAGTGGGAGTTATGATTTCACCTGAGCATGTATACTTTATCAATTGTGGTGATTCACGTGCTGTTCTCTATAGGAATGGACAAGTCTGTTTTTCAACACAGGATCACAAACCTTGCAACCCAAGGGAGAAAGAGCGAATCCAGAATGCAGGAGGCAGTGTAATGATTCAGCGTGTTAATGGCTCATTGGCAGTTTCTCGAGCTCTGGGGGACTATGACTACAAATGTGTTGATGGTAAAGGCCCTACAGAACAACTTGTTTCTCCAGAGCCTGAGGTTTGTGAAATTTTAAGGGCAGAAGAAGATGAGTTTATCATTTTGGCTTGTGATGGAATCTGGGATGTAATGAGCAATGAAGAGCTCTGTGAATTTGTTAAGTCTAGACTTGAAGTATCAGATGACCTGGAAAAAGTGTGCAATTGGGTAGTGGACACTTGTTTACATAAGGTATGTAACTGTTTTCTCCAAGCAGCTGTTCTAAAATGATCTTCTGTTTAGATGGGGACAGTGTTAACAGCAGTTCCTGGCCTACTCTTCCCCTTCTTCCTCTTCCTTCTCTCAAACTTCTGTACCCATTTGACTATATATGCTTGCTAAAGAATATATGACCTTATCGTTTATGCCTGGAGAGGTGACAGCAATTGCAGAAATAAAGGTTTATTATTTTTCTCAAATAATGCTTGCATATAGTTCCAGCTCTAAGCTTTGCTTCCAAATACATTTTTTTAAATGCATAAATTCTCTGCAAGGTATTTTGTGTGTGGGTTTTTTCTTTGTTCTTTCAAGCTGGGCAGTGTTCCTATCCTTTGCATAAAACCAGTGTTTGCACCATCTCCTCTTCAAGGTGTGGTTTATCTGTCATCTGAAGTGGTGTCCTCTGCTCATTGTTGTAGCTTAGAGAAAGAAGCACTACTTTTGCATCTGAGCTTGCTTGTACTCCTCAAATTTAGAGGTTTTTTTGGAGCAACTCCAGGTTGGTCTACAAATGCTTCATAGATATAACATTTCCAGCATTCCCTGAAAAGTGCAACTCCTACTAGTGCAAATAGAGTTCCTTCGTTAGGCTACAGATCAAACATGAAATTTAAAGGAAATTATTAAAATTCAGGATTCTAACACTAAAGGGTAAGTAATTTTTTCCAGAAATAGGTGTGTATTCCAGCATATACCATACATTGTATGATTGGTTTAAATGACGTGGCTTTTCTGACCAAGCACTTGACCAACCTTGTTAAAGGATGGTCACTCAAGTATACTTTAAGTAAAACTGAGCCCTGACCTCGTGTTGATTTTATGAACTCAGATCCTGGATCTCTGCAGTTTGAAACAATATTAGAATGTTGTCCTCTGTCTTCAGGATGTGAATTGTACCACATCATATTAACTGCTGTAAAACATAGGTGTCCCTGTATGCTTGGTATGAAAGGGAACATCGAATAACTCCTGAGTGCTTCTGAAGGAATTTATTCTAATGTCAAATTCCTACTTAACTTCTTAGGAGGAGTTGTTGTGAGAGATGATAGGAACTATCCAGTAGGTTGGGTTTATGCAGAAACAATATGTAGTGACTAATGGCACTTAAATTTCTACCAAAAAAAAAAATCGATCTAGATTTCAAATCAGGAGCTTAAATTATGGCCCTGCTGTTTTTAAATTTAGCTGTGGATTATAATTTTGAAAATTAAATATGAGCAGGACAGTGGTATCAGAGCTTGCTAGTGAAGAACTGACTTTAAAGTTTGTATCTGAAAAAGCTGTTGGCTGGTGTTGCTGCCACATGACATGACAGTCTGTAAGGTCAGCTTGGCCATACTAAATTAATATTTCGTACTTATTTTCTTCAAGTTGCTATTTCTGACACAGGTGCATTCTGATAAACAGATTTTAATGAATGTAATATCTTGCATGAATGCTCTTAAACTGAAATTAGTAGCTGGAACTAGCTATTCTAGTAGTCTAGGATAAGTATTCTGCATTTCATTTTGCAATATGAGTTGTTTTTTAACTTGGCTTAAGGTAACATTAAATGACTAATTTCTGATTTGTGTTTCTTGATATTATTTTTAAAGGCTGACATGTAAATCATTAAATATTTAAAACTTTAAGATTAAATGTGCAATAATCAGTAAGATTAATTCTAGCAAGTTTAGTTGGGAAACTTAGAGGTTCTTAATCAAAATACAGTTTTGTTGCAAGGCTTCTTTTTTAGCAGGTGTATCTTTAGTACTGTATTTGGAACAAGTAATAATGTGACTAGAATAGAAAAATGAAAAATACAACTAAAGATCCTAACTCTTCTTTTTTTCTTTGTCATGTAGGGGAGTCGTGATAACATGAGTATTGTACTAGTTTGTTTTTCAAATGCTCCTAAGGTCTCAGATGAGGCAGTGAAAAAAGATGCTGAGTTGGATAAGTACTTAGAATCACGGGTTGAAGGTAAGAAATCTGTTTTGTTGATTAGAAATGCTGTCATAACCTTCTTGAGCATGAAAACAGAAACCCTGAAAGCCATGATGCTGATATGTGTTGGGTAAAATTCAGGCCTGGTTACAACTCTGAACTTCTGTGTGTCAGGAAAAAAATGTTTTAAGCTAAGTGGTTAGTTTAACCTGGTATTCCACAAGCGTTTTCTTGATGAGAGCTTTAGGTTTTTACTCCTGTCTTTATAGGTCAAAATGCAACCTTGCAGAGTGTTATATCAGCTAAGTGTGGTATTGCTACTGCTTATAAAATATCATTAAAAGGGATACTTGTGATACTTTTTAGGGAAGGTTTTTGACAAAAAAGAAAAAGCTGTATCTGGTTTTCATAAAGGGACAAGTTATTCATCTAATTATCCAAACTTTTTAAACTGCTTCTATTTAACAGCTGAGAGTTACTTTTTACACTGACAACTTTTTTAAATGCACTTTTGTGAAAACTTAAGAGAGTATGAATGACCTCTATCTATATGTGGTAGATAGAATTCAAAGGAATCATTTAAGGCTCTGTATTCATAGGTATTTTATGAGTGCTTACCAAGTGTATGTGTGAATAAAAACCATATAATCATCGAGAACTTTCATGGAGGACTAGACCTAATTCCTAACCAGTTTCATTTAGTCACTGATTTTTATAATTTTCTTTAGTTATGCAAAAGGTTGAATGCAACTTCT
>VZTV01082309.1:41176-73978 GCA_013400875.1 Anhinga rufa | reverse complement strand
TGAGCCAGTGAATAACTGTACAAGCCCCTTCCCCCCGTCGACCCTCATCCCGCATTTACTCATTCTGAGGCACAGTGTCCCTTTTCCTTCAACTCGGAAATGGTCAAAAAATCTGAGTAAAGCTTTCCTGTAGGTAAATACAATAGTTACTTTCTAATTGTGTGTTACCTGCTCACAAAACAAGTCAGTGCAACCTCCTCATTAGAAGCTCTCACTGGAGACCAAGCACAAGGATATCCAGGCACTTGGAGGTAATAATGTGTTTGAAGGGGGCATAAGTAATAAATCATCCAAATTACTTTCAGTGAACAGATGAAATGACTGAAATACCTTCAGGGTTTGTAGAAGTTAGTCAGCCTATGCATAACTATAACATCCCTTCTGGCTGCAGTATCAACATTTCTGCACCTGCAGCTGGAGAATTTAAGCACAGCTTTTGCAAGTACAGAAAAAAGGTCTGCATCATTGAAGCAGATCCATGGGTAGGGCACTCTGCTCTGCCTTCTTGACAGTTGTCATACAGTGTGTTACAATATTTGAAATCAGCCATGGATCAGAGGTTACTGGGAAAGACAGACAGAGGGATAGACAACCTGTTCCTGCAAGTGTTCCCTTAGAAAAGACAAGCTAAAAATGACTGTGCTGTAATGAAGGAGTATCCTGAGTCTAGAATAAGCATCCCTGATTGATAGGTAAGTCGGTGTAAATTACTTAGAGCTGCAGGCTTAGTCCTGAAGAAATTAGGTTTGGAAAAAACATATCATCTGGTGCTGGAATCAAAAGCCTCTGACCTGGTTACCTCCAACTGCAAGTAGGAGGATTTTGAAAGCAGTGCAGCAGGTCGAGGAGCTGTGATTATTTTGGAAAAAGGCTTATGCGTGAAGAAGTGGCTCCTACTTCCTCATGCTACCTGCCACTTTCCAGTTCAGCAGGCACCAGGCATCTTGCCTTGCAAGGGTCAGGCACAAGTGATCAGTAGCGTGCTGTTTCTTTGAGAGGCAACAGCTCCTAGCTTCAGCTGAATTAGTGCTTGCCCACTTACCCTCTAATATGGGAAAGAAAAATGCTTCCTAATGCATTACCATGGAAAGGCTGCCAGACCCTGCTCTAGTCCACTCTTCATGCCAATGAAGTGTTGCTTTCTAAGGCTTGTTGTGTTGGTGTTCAGTAGAAACTGGTTCTGAATGTCCAAAGCAGTGGGATTGCCTCTTCTGGGAAGTATCACAATATAGAGACTACATTTCACCTTTTCAGACATCACTTTCATTTATCCCTTTATTGTACTAAACAAATTCTTGGTTTGCTTTATTGTGATACCATCTAAATAGATAGAGGGATACAAGGTGGGATTCATCTCACCTAATTTTCATCACCTGAAAGCTGGATATCTAGTTAAAGCTCATCATCCTCTATGTGACCTCTTTTGCTAATGGCAAGAGAGGAACCTCTCTGAGGTACTAGTCAACCTGTGGATGGGGTGAGTTGCCTGCCAGAGCCATGGCTACCTTAGACGAAGCATGTAACTTTTACATATCTGAAGTTACTCACTGTTTTGGGGAGTTGTCAGAAACCTTTTTAAAATGGCTTTGAATCCTCCTTTCACCCTTCTTATTGCTGCTTGTGAAATGGATACCCTTGCTTGAGTCAGCATCTGTGACACCAACTACATCCTCTCTTTGGCAAGATCCTATTTTAAGCTTTCCATCAGAGGCCACAGCTATTTGTGTCATTGTCAAAACTCTTCAAAAGGTCCAGTGACATTGATGGTAGGTCTCTTAGAAGCCAAAGGTTCTGCAGTAACATAAATAGGATCAGCAGCACTACGGGCAGGTGAAAGAAAAGCCAGCTGCACATCCTTTCTGTCTCCCTTGGCAACAGCATCCTGCCAACAAAAACTGCTGCCAAGTAAAGGCTGGAAAGGAAGGGATGTGCATTTGCTGGGGCTGGACAAGCTTTGTGTGAGAGGGGAGCTGTCAGACCAAGGAACACTCATGTGCTTTTAAAATTATTTTTGGTTTGTTCCATGTGTTCTTGGACAAGGGAACACACAGACCCTCTGTCCTTATGAAGAGTTTTCATCTGAAATTCCAAACGACGGTCTCTGCAGTTCTGAGACATATGTTTCCATCCATGACAGCACACAGGGAGGAAATCTGTGGTGAGTTACTACTTACAGATGTGGCAAATTCTCCAGCAAAGGTTAAAATACGTGGCATGGTTCTCTTGTTACGCCAGCTGCAGCTTCGTGCTAAATCATTGTTTCAGCAGCAAGCTCTTAATCAGCCCTGAGTTCTAGAAACTGCTAAACAAGCTGATATTTGTAAGGACCAATTTTTTTTTTTATAATGCACTAAATATCTTTATTTAGAAAAACCTTCAGACTGGAAACAGTAATAGTGAAAAGTGAACTGCAAATGACAGGGAGAAAAGGAGCATCAGCACGAGAGCGCAAAAATGCAAAGCAGATCTAAGTTTATTATTTGTACTTGTACATCTTTTCATGTCTTCCATGAAATAAGCATGGCTGTGAACACAGTTTGTGCATCTATGGGTAAAATATACTTGTGACATGATATATGCACCTGCCTAGCCTTTGTGATAGAGACTTCAGTCCCTGAAAATCAGCACTGGGGTCACTCTTGGAGGCCCTGCAGCTGCTAGTGCCACCGAATCTCAGACCTATCATCACAGCATCATTCCTTTCTGATTTGGCCACAGTGTCAAAAAAGAAGTCTGGCTGCAACATACTTGTGTCCAGGGCCTGAACAAAGGAGGATCTTCTCACCTGGTATGATAAGAGAGAGGAAGGAATTGGCTTTTCTCTCTAGCAAAATATTAGGAATTAATTTTGTGAGGATCCCATATAACAAACTGCTCGGGCTCTTGCAGCACACCTGGATGCAACAGGGACTCTGAATCGAAGACTGAGTAGTGGGGATTGCCCTCTGACTCCTGGGGGATTCCCACACTGCTATCAAGAAGCCCGCAACTTGTTGCTCTCTTACAATTTCCCCATGACTTTTGAGGGATTGGTAGTTGGCTGCACAGGGCACATTTTAGTGCTTTTCAGGCAGTGTGTTCTTTCAGACACCCAGCTGTGCCAGAGAGAAAGACAGAAACAGAAGAAAGAAGAAATGGAAGAAGGGAGGCAGGATTGTGGCCTGATTTAGGAATCACAGGATTTGTGGATTTGTTTATGGTTACAAAGTAGAAATTGCCTATTCACCACTGAGGAGTGAAGAAATAAGATACATAACATACATGTCAATGCCAGGGAAGGAGAAGGAGAGAAGATCACCATTTCATTCCCCATATTTTCCTCTGACAGGAATATTAATATCATTAGAGATAATTGAATGAAGTGGAAAGTCTGGTGGAGGTACAGAAGCAGGAGGTAGATCTGTAAAATCCATCCACACACAAACGCTGCGCTGGAGGGAGGGCACTCTGCCTTGAAATAGGGACTGAACAGCCTCACAAGAACGTGCAGCTGGGGTGCTTGTTGCTGTTTTGTTCCCAGAAAACGAGAACTGCCAGCAATCCTCTGGCATCTGAATAGACCCGTGTCAGACAAACTGTATCTGGACTTGATGGGAAACCAAGCTGGAATACCAAGCAGCCCTTTGATCTGCTGGCAGAAAGGGGGACTGGCTCAGTAAGTAATCCTGCCTTGCAGTTGCAAAGGTACTCCATAAAGGAGCGAGCCCTCTCACTGCACAGCCCTGCAAGACACGCCTGCCTGGGCTGTCTCTGTCCTCATTCCTCCAAACCAGTTCCAACAATAACAGCAACTCCTGTGTGCAGCTGCCTCGTTAGGAGGAAGATGTATTTTTCCTCTTTCTACTGAGGGATGAAGCTTCCAAATCTGTGTGATGTGAGCAGGTGAGGATGTCTGCTGACAAGTCCAAATGATATTTTCAGGTAAGTGATTACCTTGAACAAGCAGCTAGAGTCAGGCTCTTTCTTTTTATTATCCTCCTCTCAGTAATTACTGTTGTCCTAGATTGTCAGTAAGCCTTTTCACAAGGTTCAACAGCTCGGATGTCTGTATATATTTAGCTGAATAGGGGATCTGAAGCATTTCTAAAGCACCTATTCCCGTAGTATCTGTGAGTCTCTAGTGCAGTGTGAGAATGAATCGGGAGCTGCCTGCTCTGTGACTACATGACACCGTCCTATTTGTATCACCCATTGTTTAACTCCCTGGAGGACCAGAAATGAATTTTGATTTACAGGCTCGCTCTCTCAAAGTCTGTGGTGGAAGTGCATCTTAGAGGCAATAGTAGTGTTCTGCAATGTTTTTATATCGTTAAAGGACCTGGACATCTTGCCACATGAAAACTGTAGCGACCGTTACTGTTGTTGCACTGGGAGTGTCAGCAAGTACTGCTTAATTTGTGTTTGTACATGTGATTTCCAGAGCTTCTGCTGATGCTGTTTTATGTTACTGCAAAAAAAGAGGTGTTAATCCATGTGTCTCGTTCCCTGCATTTTACCACATAACCTTGTGTATTGAAGTTTGGGTTGATCACCCTGTCTAATACTTAAAAGGGAAAACAGGATATAACTTGTAAGTTATATCTGGGAGTTCTGGCATGACAGCCACTGAGAGACAGGCAGGGAAGAGAAATTTTCTATGCAGAGTAACCTACTTTTTCTTCCCTCAGTTCTGCCACCAATCATGGAGGTGAAATTTGCTTAACTCTTTGTTTGTACAAAGGCTGCTTTATTGTGAGCGAAAATCATACTGGCTTTGACAGATTACAAAGAAATGACCATAACAAAAGTAATAATATTTCTGCACAGCTTCCATCCATTAAAGATTCATTTTGCTCCCTGTAACGTTTTAGGTTTGCTGAGAGACACATGAGAAGTTAATAGGGGCGTGAAGAAAGGTTTCGTTACAACAATAACATTGCTGTTTCTTTGAACAGGTTCTGCACAACCTTTCCTCGCTATTAGTAAGTCAAGACTGTTAGACACACGGAGAGGCTTCAGCATCCCGGACACTGCCCATGTGCACCCAAGCCCTGGGTCTGTAGATAATGGGTCCTTTGTAGGACGGCTCCCTTTGCTTCCCTTGCCCACGGCAGTCTGAAATAATGAGTCCAGCAGTAGCATTCTGCACAAAAAACTCTTTCTGACTTCCTAGAGCAAAAATGTTTGCCAAGTACTGCTCAGGGTGGCTCTGTTTGTCGTGCTGCAAGGTCCGAGGTAGCAGAGGCTAGAAGGGGTCAAACACCAGACTGAGCTCGTTGTGTATATTCATTTGCTGTAAAAAATGTGAATGTGCAGCTCAAAAGTTTTCACTGTATCTCTGGCAATTAGGACTTGGTCCAAAGCCCACTAAAGTCATTGGGAACCTATCCACAGGCTTTAGATCAGAAGTTATGTAAGTTTGTGTTGTTTAAAGGGGGTGCCCTGGGGAGGCTGAACGCGTGAGCTGACTCGACAGCCACATGCCTGCTCTGCCATGTCATGCAAAAAGGCTGTTCTCGAAGTGCCCATGAAGTGTCCCGTGCAGCACCAGGCAGTATTAACTCCTAAGTGAAGCCTTTTAATGTTGTCCTATGCCAAGACACTGGCTCCTAGCAGGGGTCCCTGAGGTCCCGAGATAAAACAGTCAAAGAATGTCAGCTGCTGGGGCCCAAATCGCTCTGTTTTTCTGCTTTGGAGGGAGGCAGTTCTGCCTCCTGTGTGCAAATAAAAGGGTCATGAGGAAGTTCCCAAATGGTAGGACCCTGCAGATTTTATAGTCTGGGAAAGCAAAATATTCCTCACCCCCAACTTTTCTGAGACTCGCTGAGGACACCTACCACAGTCTTTTAAAACATTGCTGTAAATGAACTCCTTCATTTTCTTCACATACACAACTGTACACACAATTCCTGGACTTCTCATGTGAGTGTATGATGGTAAGAAGCACCACAGAGAGATCCTGTTGGGATCTCGTTGCACCATGTCATCAGGAAGGATTTTTTATGGCTAAATGCACATCGGCAGCCTCTGTGTACACTCTGCTGTGCTTCATCCTTCAGTTAATTCATTTTGTACTTAATGTTCCCTTCTTGGTGCACTATGTAAGACCACAGGATGACACAGTTCACACCACAGAAACATCAGGTCAATCAGCCTTCTCACTAAGGTTGAATGGTTTTAATGTAGTCATAAAATTAGACTCCAAATGTGGGAATTTGACACAGAGCATTTAAAAGTCAAACCAGTTTGACCCCTCTAAGCATGAGCTCCTATACCTTAGAAATGACCCCTTATGAAGAAACTTAGTGGTGTGAACTGGCCTTTGAAAATATAATTTATTATGAGTATTATTATTACTTGCTAAAATGTACTTACACTAGTCTCTATTACCATTATGCTGGCAGATAGTAAGAACTGCCGGTCCTTACCCCAAAGGGCTCACACTTTAAGTCCTAAGGCAGCCAAAACTGAAGGATTTTGGCAAAGAGCTGCAGGACTGCACTTTGAACTGACCAAGAGCATCTGCTATGTACTATCTCACCTGGGATATCAAAACTTTGGCCATGACAACTTGGTAGCAACCAGAAGATTTCCTTTCAGTGGTAGTCTGACTGAGGGTAGGCTGGGGTACTGGGGGACAATTGGCATCGTACCCACCATGGCCCTTTTCCCAGTGCGAGTGCATTTGTGAAGCAGAGACAGAGGTTGGGAAGGAAAGAAACCTGAAGGGGTTGGTTAAGTCCATTTCTGTGACAAATGCCCCCTGCACCTTTGTAGAGAAATTCAGAATACCATTTTCTTAGGCTTAAGCCAAAGTTGCCAAACAGGGCAGTGTAATTTCAGGGATTTCAATAAGAGTCCTGCTTCGTAAGGCATTGCATATCCTCAAGTGACAGAAAGGTAAACGGGAGCTCTGGGCAATTAGGTCACCTCAAATCCAGCCAGAGCATGTTTAGGTGATGATGCAGACCATCTGAAAATACCGATTCCAGCTTTTTTTTTTTGTTTTCCAGTTGGCTGTTGATCAATTATAAAGCCAATTACTTCTACTTAAAAGGGCCAGCAAAGCCCACTGTGAAGTCCTTATTATCAGCTGGTTCTCCCTAAATATACAGCACTGGCTATTTTTACAATGATCTACTAAGGCGAATGTTTTTTCAGTAGTTAGGGGCACAGATTAGCTCTGGTTGTCACTGAAGGAGTTACTGTGGTATTCAACCAGTAAAAAAAAAGTCCTAAAATGCTGTAGCTTATGAGGCCACGGTGGGTCTGCAGAGGCTGTTAAAGGGAGTCTAGCAGATGAGCAAAATCTGACTGCCACAGTCTGCGACAGCCAAATGTCAGGGGGGTTATTGTTTATTGTCAGATAAATTACTTCTGATGTAGTATTTCCTTTGAATAATCATTCATACTTTACAAGCCACCTAGAGATACTAGCTAAATGCATCTGGCTTCCATGCCTGATGTGTGGTGACCTGCTACCACAACAGACTGCCCCAGAGAGATTATAAATCTTTATAGCAGCAAGCTTCTGATTTATCAGTATTGCAAGAAGTGGAGATGGATATTAGGTAGGTTTTTAGCCAAGGATCAGGGTTTCTAGCCCTAGGGCACAATATGCAGAAAAGATGACAACTTTCTTATTCCTTAAGGAATATCCTGGAGAAAAACATTAACCCAATAGAGATGTTTTTCTGTGCGTGAGGTGTGAGAGAAAGTAGTTACACAGAGAACATAAAAAAACTTTAGCAGGCAATGCAATCATTATAACCTAGTAACTCATAAGATCTGCCAGAACAGCAGGCCTAAAGTTTCCTATTTATCCAAAATAAATTGTCATCCTTTCCTCTTTGAATTCATTCTGTGGCAGAAACTTGTCTTGGCATGAAATATTAGCCATATGGACACTAGAATATCTGCTTTGACCTTGACCTCAGAATAAGTGCTGCCAAAAATATGAAGATAACTCCTGCCTTTCATTTCCAAGAGTGATGCTCCACGAGTATAGCATGATCTGCTCTGCTGTTTGCATCTCTGCGTACAGAATTTTTTTTTTCTTTGACTAGGTGTTCTGCTAAGAGCACAAAGTCTGTGGCTGGTTAGGAACTGGGAAGCAATATCTCAGATGATGGTTTATTTGGTAGAAATATTTATTTCAGAAATAAAAAAGAATATGAGCTAATTTTAGCATCAGGCAGTGAAAAGTGCATTGCTTGTAATTGGCTCTCACTACATTATCCAGTCAGTGTCTTCATCTTCTGGATACTCTGTGAAGTAACAGAAGGCTGCCGGGGGCAAGATGAGGTAAACCTTGGTTGTAGAGCTCTACTCTGTTCTAGTTCAGAAATGATGGTCAGTAGTCAAAGCAGAGCATTTAGCCAGGTACGAGGAATAGGTACTGCTCCTTTGGTGAGTTTTTGCTACGTGTATTGCACTGCTTGCGAATGGGTGTGAACGATGCACAGGATTCAGAATAAACACATTTCATGGCATTTGCATCTGCCCAACGAGTAACAGAGCCCTAGGGCCCAGTGGACACCAAATCAGAGATCTTCCTTCATTTTCCCAAGTCTCTGTCTTCCTTTTCTGCTGATGCCCGTAACAGATATTCCCAAGTAGGGTAGAACTAAATGGCATAACAACGCTCATGGAGAAAGCTGGCAAGCCGGGGAGGAGTGGAGAAGTGGGCAGGAAGGTACTCCACAGTCTTGGCTGGAAGGTGATCATTGCCCAGTTTGGAGTCCTGCCGCTTTGATGAACTCGTCTCCCCCGTTGGTTAAGGCTGTGACAACATTTTTCACCTTGACACCACTGGTTGAAATTCACACTAGCTAATGGTGCCATCTGATGATGCTCAGTGGACTGTGCAAAATGGATTTATTCCGCGTGCTTCCTAGTGGGCAGAGATGCGCATTGCACTCGGCAGCTTCAACATACGGAGGTGGTGACGTGTGATTGATGTGATCTCTGCAGGTCACGCTAACTCACGGTGTATTAGCCCTGCATCCCGGGGAGGCTTATGCTACTGCAGCTGCCCACATCCATTATCTGGACTAGGAATAAATGGGAGAATTGATGTTCCCAGCGGTGTGAAGCTGGCACCCTATGAAATGATGTGCACTACAGAGGGTGGCGGGAGGCAAATTTCACACAATCCAACCCCACAGCACATGTGAGCACAGAACAGGTTACAACCAAACATTTGTATATGGGTGCAAAGGGCAGTCGTGTTAGATTGAGTCAGACCCCTGATAATCACGTGGCTTTTTACAATGGCTGTCATAGCTATGTTTTCTTGTTCATTTTTAACATTTGAAGATTTTCCACATCTCATACTCTAAAATAAGTGACTAGATTTTCCGAAGTTGCTAAGTAAAGGACAGCGTATATAACCCAGGAAGCCCTCGCTCATCAGACATCCCTTCTTGACCTAATTTTCAGCAAGGGCTAAGCAGCTGCTCTCTCAAAAACCAGATTGCTTAATGACATCCAAGACTGGAGGCAGACAAATTTAGGATTTTTCAGCCAAACGAATGAGTGGACTAGGGTTCCCCATAATGATGCGGACATTCATCTGGAGGCCTCTTGGCCAAAATAAAAATGAAAATGTCTTTTGTTTCTACCCATAAAGAGTAGGATGCTTTGTAGCTTCTGCAGGGAAATCACCTGCCTATGGCACTTTAAAGCACTCTCCTGAGTCCATACTGCAAGCTCCTCTCTCCCGTGGCCGCAGAGATTCCCTGCAACCTTCCCGTTCCCACCTCGCCACTCCCACGGCCACGGGGCCACCGCAGCCCCTGCGGATTTTCCTTTCTCTTCCTGCTTTCCCAGAGAAGCTGACAAAGCTGGATGGTAACTCTTCTGTATTTCGCCAGAACGTGGAAGGTATTCCTTCCTGCCAGATGCACAAGCCAATGCATTCCCTCCCTGTCTGCTGGTCCCTCCCTGGTGTCTCACCTCCTCTCTGTGTTTTTTCCTCCAGGTGTTCTACTGATCTTGGCACTGACAGAAGAGCTGGTGTTTTCTGTTCAGGTACTGTCTCCCACTGTCTCCTCAGCTCAGGGCTTCCCGATGGACACTACCACTATCACAGCCATGGGAACAACACCTCGCCACAAAGACCGCCACGCGGCAGAGCCCCTTCCCACGTCTGCTCGCGCTATTCGCCATCCTGTCAGCCTGGCGGAGAAAGCCCCTTCCACCAGGCAAAAGCAAGCGAGCGGCCCTCGCGTCGGCGGAAAGGAAACGTATCATTTATACAACCAGAGTGCTTTGTACTCGGGACAGACTCGCCCCAAGGGGAAAATATTCCAGGTTTTCAAAGGCAACTTCACAGAGTCCTCAGAGCCTTACCTAAAGACTACCCTGCACTCTCCCTTCCCTACCCTGAGGAGCCCTTTCACAGACCACCCATTTCAGTCCCAGACCACAGCATCCAGTGATCCGAATGGCATGGGGCTGGCAAGAACTACACACTCAGACCCTGCTCCCCACCACAACTCCTCGGGAAGCCTTAGGGAAGCAGAGCAAGTGGATGGGACCGAGCTAGTGGTGCAGGAAGCAGATTTTGCCACCACAACTGCTGGACCATCAACTGATCCTGAAGCAGTGTCGGTGCCTTTTAAACCCACCCGCTATGGCGTATGGGATATGCTGAGCAAAAACAACTCTTGGGTAACCTTGAATCTCAGTACAAACGTCCCTCTGTTTGCTGGCCCTGGATCCGCAACAGCAGCAGCGGGTCACTCGGTTCAGACCAGTTTTGACATCAGCGTCTCCTCCCCGGCAGTGGGAGACCCCAAGGGACCCGCTCCAACGCAGCACGGCGCGGTGACTAACGTGACCTTGCTGGGCAGTGCTCTCTCCGCAGTGCCTGCCACTAGGTTGTCCAGCTCTATTTCTACAGCTGGCTCCACTGCCACCGGGAACTTCCTAAACAGACTGGTTCCTGCCGGGACCTGGAAACCCGGGGTGCAAGGTAACATCTCCCATGTCACCGAGGGGGACAAACCCCAGCACAGAGCAACCATCTGTCTCAGCAAGATGGACATTGCCTGGATCATTCTGGCTATCAGCGTACCTATATCCTCATGTTGTAAGTTAATTGCCACTTCATTTTGCTTTCTCTTTTCTTAAAATTCAGATTTTGGACCATGATTCAAGGACCAGGTGGAGATCTAACAGAGGCAGGGCGGCTTGAGATGGATGAGAAGCAATCACTAGACAGAGATCACATTCACAGACCAAAGTGCTTCACTTCAAAATGCATGGCTAAAATGTTTACACTCAAAGCATAGCTGCTCTGTTGCTATTAGAAATCACTTAGTCTTTTTGGGCCCTCCATTTGAGGGTGTAACCCAAGGCTGAACAGCTTCTGGCAAAGCAGCTTTACTTCAAGGCCTTTAAGCTGGGTACCAAAAATTGCACAAGTGTTTAATCTAGGAACCGCTATATGCTGCCCTGGAATTGGATTTTAAAAACCCACTGCTAACCCAAAGGATTAATGACAGTTGTAATGACTAATATTCCAGTGCAATAAAATATTTCATTGCAGGCAGTTCATGAACTATCAGATTTTAAAGATAACCAAAGTGTGGGGTTCCTCCATTTTAATTCCAACTTTGCAGCTGCTGAGGGAGCAGGAAGAGTTTGAAATCCTGGCCTTCAGACACCAGGAGTCAGCCACCTGCGGGACCAGGGCAGGTTGGGTTCCCAGCGCTGGCTTAGGGTCTCCTCATTTGACTCGGTTATAAAAAACACATGAGAAATTATGAGAAAGCTTGTGAGTTGATGCCGGCTGAGGTGTCCCCTGCTTAGATGGGTTATATCAGCAACGTGGGACTACATATCCTCTGGGGTTTCACTGTTGCTGGGTGTGATTATGCTGATCTGTCTGGAGTGAAACAAAACCAAAAATTTCCCAGCCTTTGCTGCCTGAGGAAACACAAAAGGTTAGCAGCCAACAACATTGAGTATTAATTCTGTTATTTACAGCTACGAGCTGTACTGAGGGCAAGGCCAGATGAGCTGACTGAGCCAGTGTCGCACACAGCTTAATCCTGCCAAAAAAAGGACAGTGCTGCTCTCTCCTGCCCTCTCCGAGGTGCAGCCACCTGATCCTGCCCTCTCCTCCTGCCTGGGCCTGACCTGACACCTGCCTGAGACACTTTCGGTTTGCTAAAGTGGTCAAAAAAATGTTCACTTTGCTCTCTGTTACTTTCTGTCCATTCAGTGAGCTGAATCAGCTCCCCGCAGGGTCAGATGACTTGGAGCGGGATGAGGCTGCAGGAATACACACCTGGAGAGGGAGCTGCACTAATCCTTTCAGCAGCTGCAAATCATTGCATTGGCTCAGCATATCTGTTAGACTTGTACCTCTGGGACCGTGGGTTCTGCTATTGCCAACGTGGTTAAAACCACAAGTGAGAACAAAGCTTAAACCTAAAAGATGGACAATCAAAAGAAGAGAAACCAAAGCAGAAGTGTGCATACATACTTCTGAGAAAGATGGAGAGGAGAAACTGGGATATAGCAAACACATGATGAGAAGCAGCAATATCTGATGATTTGATAAACAGTGCCTTGTCTATCAATCAGTAGAAATAGAGTATCAAATAAATTCTTCCAAGTATTATGTTTTGGGCCAATATTCAGAAAGCAAGCTGATCTGGATAGAAAACATCCAAATACAAAACACAAAATACAATACCATACCACACAAGCATAAGAAGAAGCATTACCAGTGTGTAAACTGGTGTATGACTCTCCCTGCAGTGTGCCGTATATGAGCTAATAACTAATGATAGTTATTATTATTAATAATGATATGAAGAGTCTGTTGGCAAGACTTCTAACCCATGACTCATTAAATAGTGGTGTTTAAACTTTTCTTCTTATCATATGTGCTATAACAGCATGTATTCATATGACTGTGCCAATTCTGTTTCTTGTATTCTTCTTGCTCTTTAAAAAGGCAAATGTTATTTTGAAAATTATCTATACCAGCTCTAATACATGAAATGATTCAAATATTTAAGTGCTGCTTTCAAGACCAGATTTCTGAGGATGGTCTTCAGTGGGACCCTCCTTTTAAAATCTGGGGATCCTCAGACGTATTTCAGAGTTGAATTGAATGGTAAGCAGGCACTTAAATGGGATTATTTTTGGATCTGGCTGAAGTGTGTGGGGAATTGCTTTCATCCAAAAGTTATGCTGTTTAAACTATGCCATGATAAGTGCTGATTTACAGGTATAGGTTATTCCTATAGGAGAAAAAAAGTTATAACAACCTAAATCAATTCTACCCAGATGCACAGGTATGGGTCGTGGCTCCCCTCTGTGCCGCACACTGGAGGGGCACTTTATTTCCTGACCCTCATGCATCTGTGTATCTTCAGGCACAGGTGTGCGGTGTACAGTATGTGTGTGGTGTGTGATGTGCGNTATTTCCTGACCCTCATGCATCTGTGTATCTTCAGGCACAGGTGTGCGGTGTACAGTATGTGTGTGGTGTGTGATGTGCGGTGTGATGGGGTGTGCGGCGTGATGGGGTGTAACAGCGTGATGGGGTGTGCGGTGTGCAGTGTGATGGGGTGTGCGGCGTGATGGGGTGTAACAGCGTGATGGGGTGTGCGGTGTGTGGCGTGATGGGGTGTGCGGCGCGATGGGGTGTAACAGCGTGATGGGGTGTGCGGTGTGTGGCGTGATGGGGTGTGATGGGGTGTGCGGTGTGCGGCGCGATGGGGTGTGCGGCGCGATGGGGTGTGCGGTGTGCGAAGGGGTGTGCAGCGTGCGAAGGGGACTGTCGCCACCTCCCGGGCACAGGCGCCTGCAGCTGAGGACAGAAGGCCCCATGCTGGCATTTGCTTGTCAATTCTGGTCTAGAGGGGGCTCATGCTAAGTGACAGACAAAGAGTACAGCCGTTCGGATTTCATTTCATCTTCAAGGAGTGAAAATGTTTTCGGTGAGAGGCTCTTACAGCTGTTGTGGGCATGGACTGAGAAAACACTGTCCTGCTCCTGCCCTGGGGTGCTGAAAGGTGGAGGCATCTCCGATACTGATGCTCAGCCCCATGCTCTTAAATATCTGCGCAGCCTTAGGAGGGAACAAGCCACAGAGAAAGTCACTGAGGACTCCTATCGTGGGAAGCTATTGCTGCCCTGGAGCTGTGAGCTGGCAGCTCTGTGCTCAGGCTGGCACCTTCAAGGCTGCTGGCCAGACCCACCGAGGGGGACAGCAAGCCCTGAGCTGCTGCTGAGACACCTGTGAGAAAGGATAAGGCCCTGCACAAGGGGGAGAGGAAGCCCTGAGGCAGGGAAGTTAGCAATGCAACCTGGAAAGAAGCGGAAGGAGGGGAGAAGAGGCAACCAGAGCCTGTGCACGGCTGCAGAGCTGCAGGAATCTAATTTAACTTGGCTCCCTCCTCCCGCTAATGAGGAGTGCCCCTGAGCCAGCTCGCTGACCTCCGGGCTGTTTCCAGAGCCCTTGCAGGGCTGCGCAGTGGCCAGCGCATCTCTCCTCTGCCCGGAACCATTGCGCCTTTTCCCATAGTCCCTCCCCTGCGCGAGGGGTGGCGAGGAGGCTGGACAAGCCTTCCTTCTCAGGGGGCTTCTGGGCATGGCTTGTGCTGCCTGAAATGCTCGGAAGGGAAAATGCTCTATGATGCTGCAGAGACATGTCTGTCCCCCTCCAACACGTGGCACAGTAGGGCCCCCCGTGCTGCTTGCTGTCACACCTTTTATTGGCAGGCACCTGTTAAATGAAAACCTGTGAGAATTTCAACTTCCATAGCAGGGGAAGTGACCTGCTAGAGAGTGACCACAGGAGCCCTTGGCTCCTCGCCCCCACTGGAAGAAGTGCCCGGGATGCTGCACTTCTCCTCGTGTAGGAAAGACCCTGCTGGGGCTTCTCGCTGGCCCATCCCTGCAGTGGGGGTTTGCACCGAAGAGCAGGAAGCAGCAGAGGGTTTGTTCAGCATCTCTGTGCCCTGGCATCTGAACTCCACTGAGGACTGGCAGGTCCCACCAGCCGTGCTGGTGGCACAGCTCAGGGACTATAGCACTAGCCTGGGTCTCAGGGCTCGCCTGCTGAAATAAGAGATGGGATTTAGCCTCCCTCTCTTTACAGTACATAATTTCTTTAAGGATGCATAGGTTTCTGAGTCCCACTGAAATCCCGTCAAATGTTAGCCAGAAAAGTAATGCTTTGAATAGGAATGTGTGAGCCATGTCTGCTGTGTGAACCTAGAGAGATCAATTCAACTTTTGGTACCTCAGTTTCGTGGTATAAATAACGGGGATAATGCCGCTAACGCCATTTGAGGGCTGCAAAGATGAAGGATTCTGTATTGTTGCATTCCCAGAAAAGCAAAGTCATATATAACACTGATATCAGTATTTTCTGCATGTCACAGTTTGAGTTGTTTTTGCAGTGTCCTTCAGGCAGCCTTGAACATTTTTCTGCATGTGCATTTGTACATGTATGGGTGCCTGTCTCTGCAGTGCAGAACAAGGCACAATATGAACTCATTTTAAAACCCACTGTCCCGGTCCTTGGGGTCCCAGTACTTACGTCTCTGTAATTACAGAATGACACGATAAAACATGGAAGAACAGAAACTTGCAAATCAGATGCGCAGAAGTCAATTCATTCAGTCAGTTCTGCTGACACAGGAAAACAAGAGAGGAAGGCTGAGCCTCTGAACGCAGGCATCAGCAGAACTGAAAGAATATATGAAGAATTGCCTTGGACCTAACCCCACTTAGCTCACATTTCATGCACTGGGATGTGTTTCAAAATTACCTCACCTGCTTTCTCCATCGCAAAACCTATGAACATTTGTTTCCCAGTCTGAAGCGAGAGAGATCCCACGCCCTGAGTCTAATCCCCAGGTTTGAGCTCAAACTGAGCTGGAGAGGAGCCTCCTGACTCCAGATGTAAGCAGCTGCGGTCAATAATCAAACCCATCGTGATACCTGTATTACAGCTAAGGCTGTACTACTATAGACGGCCACAGTAAGTGAGAGAAATTGAAAGAAATATGGAAAAAAAACACTATTTTAGTCATTGAAGCAAGGGTTCTGTAGAAACTTTGTTTATATTGTGATCTGCAGGCACAGGGAGAAGTAAATTAACATCCTTCGGTCTGAATATCTCCTGACTTCTATGTGCTTGCAACGTTCAGGTCTGTTAACATCGTGTTTTACGTGGGAGCTGGAGAGTGGGGGAAGGAGGTATGTCGCTATACAAGACTGGTAAAATATTTAAGTGAGTTGAAGGAAAAAACAGAAGACTATCAGGAAACTGCTGGGAGTTTGTATGATCTCATTACACTGCATTTATGAGGCCAGTGTTGAATACGGTGTAAAATCCTGGTGGTTTATGGTTTTAAAAAAAGATTGGAAGGTTAGAAAAGAGCCATGAGAATGACTTAAGAGCTGAGAAATGCAACTTAACTCCTCTTGTGTCATCATGTAGTCCAAGAAGAGGCTGAAGCCCACATATATGGAGGACACTTCTGATAGCATAGTGGAAGCTTTTAATAAAAAAGACAAAAGGAGGCTGTGGAAGTAGCAGATAAAGCTGGAGATATTTAGACAACAAGGGGAAAGTAAATATATCCCCACAATGGAAATTAAGTATTGAAACAAACTTTGTGGGAATGGGATGGATATCCAGTCACTCCATGTCCTTAAATGAAGCTGTACCTTAAATACGGCTTATGGTTAAGTTAACAGGTGAAGGTCTCCTGGTGTGCTGGTGTTGTGCAGGTGACAGTAGATGATGGACATGTTCCCACCAGCCTAGAAACCTGTAAATCTGTGAGNGGGAGGGGTTGCAGATAATGCAGAAGTAATTTGCCTTAGGGCCAGAAAGAGGACAGCGTCAGAGCCAGAACTTGTTGGCAGCTCTTAGCCCCTGAACTTGTGGGTTCACTTTTCTCCCTCCAGACTAGCAGCAGGTGAAAGGATACAGGTTAGAAATGCTTCTGAACTCCCTGAACCTCCAGTGTCCAAAAAATTGCAGAGACCCCTGATATTTCCTAACATGTATCGTAACCTCTGTAGGGGGAGCTTCAGGCTGACACAGGGACAATGCTGAAGTGTCCTTCTTGTGGCACTCACTATTGACTTTAACATGGAGGAGCCAAAGGGAAAAGTTGGTTTAACTTTTCTGACTCCCAGAAAGCATCCAGGTGAGTGTTTGAAAACCAGAAAAGAGTTAGCCCTTTTTCTGCCCAAAAGGTAGAAACAGAGGTGATACATGGCAGTGCTGAACATCAAGCACTTTCTCGTCCTTACGAGGTCATCACATAATATACCAGGAAAGATAAGTGGACTATTGCAGCTACTGTTTCTCTGTTTCTGTTTTTGTTATTGCTATTGCCATTTCTCCCTTCTAAGTCATCTCTGCCCTCTCTGTATTTCATCCACTCAGTATGTCCTCACTGGCCATCGCAACTGTCTGTCTGGAAAGAGCTTTTTCTGTAATGTACATAATTCTAATCATGGGAGCAAATAGATATCTGTGAATATTGGTAAAGCTGCACTCTGTTCCTACTATTGCTCTGGAAGTGAGCAGTCCTATGTTAGCTACATTAATTTTACTAAAATATGCCCCAAAAGAGTAGTTAATATGAGATGAAGAAGGAAGAGCCCCATTCCAGCTCTGCTGTCCTCTCTCTCCCTCTTAAATCAGGTCTCCTCTGCTTTGAACTGGGGCAGCTTTGGTAGACAGCCTTCTGCTAAAATGTGTTTTATTAGGGGAAGCTCAGGAACCCATTTTCCTCGGTCTTCAATCCATTTGCTTGTATGTGCACTAAGGTTGGAGGCCACGAGTCTAATTAAGTGCATTATTGCTATATAGCTATATATGGCTATAGAGCAACCATATCTGCACATGGCAAGGCCATTTCCTGCTGGAAGAAGCAGAGATCTCTCTTGATTCAGTGCCACCAGCTTTTGAGTCCCTAAAACCCAAATCCGATACTTCTCTGTCAGCAGCCACAACATTTTATAAGCTGTAAAACCTCAGGCTTTCAAAATATTTGCACAGCGATAGAGTTGGCTTTACTGGGGCTCTCATATCCTCAGGCAGCTTCAGAAATGCTCTGTGCCTTAGGGAGCACTTGTTGCTGAAGTACCGGAAAGCTCTGAGGTCTGTTGGCTCTCGCCAGCAGTGGGGAGGACTAAATGTAGGTCCTGCTTCACTTTCTAATCTTAACGAGCCTGCAGGCTGGGCTGGGATGCGGAGAGGGTAGCAGCAAAGTAGGGAGCAAAGATGCAGCCCTTCGGGAGGATGGGCATTTCCCTGGGCAGGGAGAGGAGTGCTGGTGGCCCCCGTGGGGTGTCTGCCTACGGGCGCAGCAGTAGGAGTCATGCTGTCGGGCTGTCAGCAAATGAAGTTATTGGTGATAGAAAGACTGAAGCAATATGAGTCAAAGATAATAGTAAGTTTGGTGATGACCTGCTTTTCTGAAACACGTGGGACCAGTGCGGGAGATTTTTTCATTAGTTTCGGAAGATTTATAGCATAAGCTCACCTTTCCCTTTGAACGAGACATAAACTGCCTGAACTCAAACCCATTAATTTTTGTTTTTCTTAGTAGCTTATTCTTTTGTTCTAAATAGAGCTCTAGCCTTGCACTTTTGTATTGCCATTTTATGTGAGTAGATGGGATAAGAAATTAGACCCACGGCATATGGGTAGCTGCAATGTTTGTCAAAACATACAAAGCAGCTTTGACCTCTCTGCAGTCTTTTCTTTCCTCTGAGCTGTAATTCTAATAAATAATTTTGGCTGTAGCTGAGAAAATAATATATTTTTCTGCTTCATGAGTATTTTCTCTCTTCTTTTCTCCATGAGGGGTTAGAAATAATGGAGTGAATTTACGCAGGGCATTCCCTATTTCAGAAGTACAAATCAAAGTAAGTACACATGCAGCTACCTGTCTGTCTATATAAATCAGGCAGATTACAAGCACAACTAGTCAATTAATTCCACAGGTATAAGATAAGTGCACAGGGCTTATGCATTACTCCTCTGAATAAACCCTTGTACGCGCCTCAGCTTCTGCCTGAGCAAGGACCAGGGGGAGCAGTAAGTTCATTACAGTGGGTTTGCCTAGCTTTCGAAAAATTGCCCAGATTACCCATCTGAATTGCAACAGAGGTGACTAAACCAGAAGCAATTCCAGAAAATAACACTCAACCAGCTTTGTCTTCAGCCCGCCCGCTGGGGAGTGTTACCCTGGCGTCTCTGCAGTCAGCGGATGCCTGTGGCCTGGAGACCAGACATTTGTATCAGCAAGTTTCACTTGCTGGTCACTTTGTCTTGCCTAACTGCTCTACTTTAAGCTCAGATATTTCAGATTGCAGAAGCTTAAGTGTGCCCCACAGATAAACCAGGCTTGGGTACCACCAATGCCCAGGCAAGTGTGGGGAATGGATTACTCTTATCAGTAGATCCCACATCCTGATAGAGCTGATGGAGAGAGGCAGGAAAAGCCCAGCTCTGGGGTTAATGCTACCCTGGAAGCATAAGCTACGTGACACAGGTGCTGGAGCGGATCTCCACACCAACTCATCACTCTCTTGTCCTGCTCAGGAGCCCATCTGTTCCCCTGGTCGGTTGCTGATATTTTGGAGCATGGTCACAAAGTACCCAAAATCCAAGTTATGAATGGCAGGTGGCAGAGGCAGAGATCAGCGGCAGTTCAGGGCAGGAGCTTTTGGTACCGAAGATATGCAACTAGAAGCCTGTGGATTTGATATTTGAGTCTAGGACAGGTGTCTCTTACTAGCACCTTTGCTAACAGGCTCATTGCTGAGCGACTGACCACGCTAGAAGCAGAAAAGATCTGCGCAGAGGCATCCTTCTCAGTCCCTGGGGAGTGCCCTCTGTCCTAGAGGGTCTATAAATCCCTTCTTAGGTATTAAAATACCATCAGTTACAACACCAAGCTTTTCATTAGCCAGACAGCCACATCTTGAAGATTATAAACTCACATCAAAAAGAAATTAAAAACTCCATATCCTGCCAAGCCCAAAGCCTCATCTGCTTGGCCCAGATTCCAACTTAATTGTGTGGGGTTTGTTAGGAGAGCGTGAGATCTGACTGAGAGTGAATGGTATGAATGAAGGTTGCCAGCCCTCTCCTTAAGTAATGTAAAAAGCAAATCCATGGTACTGATGAGTCCTTATTGAAAGGAAATAACCCATTTTTTGGACATGTTTCTATTGACAGCAGTTCTGCTGACAGTGTGCTGCATGAGGAGGAAGAAAAAGACATCTAACCCAGAAAACAATCTGAGCTATTGGAATAATGCTATTACCATGGACTACTTCAACAGGCATGCTGTAGAATTACCGAGAGAGATACAGTCCCTGGAAACTTCAGAGGTACCTCGCTTGCAGAACTAGTGTCTGAAAACTGTAACTGAAGCCATGCTGGGAGAAGGGGAGAGGAAGTCATACAAATAAAGCCTTGAAATCCCTTTGCTTATTCAGGGAAACAGCTTCTTGAGAAGGACTCACCCCTACACATGTACAAGATGGGATAAGTATGTCAGCAAAACTGGATTGCCATCCTATTCCCAGCCTTTGCAGATACGTTCCGTATTGCTGGGTGGTCAAGGGAGTTAACCACCTCTAGGTGATTTTGTTCCTGGGTTTCTCTTCCTTTTGAGCCTACGGCCAATGCCTAGCCATACCATGACTGCTTAGGAGAGCTCTTAGGGCTGGCTTGTTACTGACAGTCGGTCCTTCTAATCTGTCTGTTGTGTGTGTCCCACACAGCATCAGATAAGGGGGGTAGAGGAAGTTAATAATGCAAAGAAATGTTGTGCATTTATGTCTCAGGAGCTGCCTATAGCTTCTCAAATACCAGTTCAGGGGGTGAGTGTTCCCAATATATAAGCAATGAAAGCAGTGTGTAGTGGTGATGTATACTCATCAGCCTTTACTTAAGGGATCTGACAGGTCCAGTGGGATTATTCATATACGGGCAGGTGAAACTACTGATAGAAATGTATTCTCTGACTTCAGAAAAGAATAATTTAGCTTAGTTGAAAGGTATTTAAAACCTAGAAACAGTGGAGAGTTTGGGTTTATGCTAAAGTGATTTTCAGATCAGCTAGCTGACTAATTCATCTCATTAAATTAAAAAAAAAGTGTTTAGAAATTAAACTCTGAGATGTGACTAGACAAGCACTGACAGTTGCTTCATTAACCCCACTTTGCTGGCAATCGTGTTGCTCAAGCTAAGGCAGGACCTGGTCTAGACTTACCAGGAATTGAATGATAGGCCTGTTCACATATAGGATGATCTCCAAAAGCTGTCATTTGAGTCATTTAAACCTGATCAGAACATGACTGAACTGGGGCATGCTCGGGTAGCTTGGAACCATATATGTGGTTTTCTGACCTTAAAAAAAGCTGAAAATTCATCTTTGAGGAGTCAAGCCCAGCTGATAGACAGAAAACTGTTGCAATGTGTCATGAAAGTGAAAAAATAAAAGAATGTGAACGTTCATATTCTGCTGAGGGACCTGAAGTGTGGTGCATGTGACTTCTGGGTCTCCAGACTGAGAAAGAATCAGCCTGACTATCAGAGGAGCTCCTTACTCACAGCTCCTACTGCCTGAAGAAAGGCAAAACAGGCTTACCAAACTTAGCTCTCGGGGAGCTGGGGTCCCCCAAATTCAGGCACTTTTGGAGGATTGGGAGAAGCACTAACAATAACAGTCCATTTCTCACCTGCATTTGCACAGGGCAGTGGAGTGCCCTGAGTGCTCACAGGCAGTGAGGGGCGTGAATTGCTCACCCTGCTTCTCTGTCTTCCTCCNCTGTCTCCCCCCTAGGCCCCCCCCCCCGAGCCGCGCTCCCCCGCCAACGGCGACTACCGCGACAGCGGGATGGTCCTCGTGAACCCCTTCTGCCAAGAAACGCTTTTTGTAGGACATGAGCAAGTCTCTGAAATATGACCCCACAGCTGCCCGCGTGTTGCAGTTTCATCTCTACTGTCTCCAAATTATAAATAAATATATATATTATAAATATAACCTTTGTGTAACCCTGAATTACAAGAATGTTTTCAGCTTTTCTTTTCTCCCTCAGAATTGTCGACCCCTTTTTTATAAGTGTGGTAAAACTTTACAGAACAAACTGTGGCTTTATAAAATAAAGGTATTTCTAAGCAAAACACCTGTCAGATGGACTGTTTTCTTTACTGTCACCTACAATCTGCGGCTAAATATACTTGGACTGGAAAAATACTGGCTGGTTTTAGTGCAGGCGGCATGTGTTGGGTACAACATCCTGCATCCTACGTGACATTGCTCAGCCCGGCCGTGAGCATTGCTGCTCGGTGACTGTCCCTTCTCTTACTGTAAAATGACTTCAGTTACTCCTTTCCTTTAGACTGCCAAGCTAGAATACAAACCAGACAGGACCAGCTCAGTTGCCAGAAGCCGTCTGTATGGCTCATGTGCCAGTCTTGTGTCCTTTGCATGACTCTAGCACTGCCTAAGCACTGACTGGGACAAGTCCTTTAGAGTCTGCCTTCCAGTTAAACCCAACCGGGATCTACCAGCTCAGCAGGGGGAGCTGGGCTACAGTGGGATGGTAAACAAACCTGATGCGCCCGTGGGATCCAAGGCCACACAAGACATGGGCAAACCCGTTAGGATAGTAATGTTGCCCCATAATTTTATTACATTACCTTCTTCAGACTTAGACAGGAGAGCCAAGCCAAGTTCCAGTTTAAGCTCCAAAACTGTTTTACAGGAGCAAGGACCAGAATGACCATTTTTTTCTGCACAAATCTCCGAACAGCACTACACGTTGGACTCAGAGCAGCTCCGCTCCGGCCCGGTGAGTCCTGAAATATTTCCTGCAGAGCAAACAGCCTCAAAAGAAGGCACATAGAATATCATCTTCAAAGGAACAGAAACCTCCCTTGACCTTATCAGAAATCTTGAAATCTGGTAACTACAGTGTCATGGTTTAATCCNCCAGGAAAAATAAGTGATGCAACTACTCACCACATGCTGACCAACACCCAGCCCATCCCCAAGCAGCGGTCGCCACCCCCCAGCCAACTCCTCCTTGTTTATATACTAAGCATGATGTCATATGGTATGGAATATCGCCTTGGCCAGTTTGGGTCAGCTGTTCTGGCTGTGTCCCCTCCCCTCCCAGCTTCTCATGCACCCAGCAGAGCATGGGGAGCTGAAAAGTCCTTGATTTAGCATAAGCACTACTTAGCAACAACTAAAACATCAGTGTGTTATCAACATTAGTCTCATACTAAATCCAAAACACAGCACCATACCAGCTACTAGGAAGAAAATTAACTCTATCCCAGCCAAAACCAGGACGTAGGGACTCCCACCAATTGAGTGCTGTGGCCTTGACAACATTCCACTTCCCCACTGTTTTATTTTCTTGTGTGCTTAGACTGCTAGTGCCATTGAATCAAGTTTCCTCATACCCCCTTAATCTCTGAGACTTTCCTTCCCCACCTTAGGAATGAAAACAGTGTTTCAGAGCAAAACGGTGTTTCAGTCCTACCCAGTTAAGCACTAGATTGCAGGCTGTAATAGTGTTAGGGGAATCGTAGGGGTGAACGAAGCTTAAATGATGGATTAAAAATAGATTGTTACGAGGAGAAGCTAATACGGAACACAGAATCACTTTGCTTAAATCAATGCTCTCTCTTTGAGTAACCCAGAACTGTTACTGTTGGACCAATTTTAAGTTTTGCTTCTCAAATTACCTTTTTTATATTGCTCAGCAAGTGAAATGGCCTCTGTCCTTTCAGGTCTTGGCCATCCTCTCCCCACCAGTGGCCACCAGTCCTTGTAGATTATTTTCTACCTTCACCCCTCACTTCATCAGGAGCAGGCTGTGAGGCAGCGGGGAGTTTGGCCCCTGCTCCAGCTGGCTGCTCAGTGTCACTGGCTGCTCAGGTTTATCGCTTGAGTGCATAAAAGGGAAGCTCGGGCAGAACAGGGTTCGCATAGCATCATTAACCACATGCCTTGTTCAAGGTGAGCCACGGCTGGTACCAGTAAAGGGAATTATAGCAGCGGCACATCTGTTCCAGCTGTTCCCACCAGTCAGCAGTGTCCCAGTGGCTGCAGTTAGAGCAACCTGACAACTTTACTAAATGATGGTTGGAATCAGACCAAGACATGGCTCCTCCTGGGACCGGGGGGCCACGGGGGCACTGTTGTCCCTCCTCTCTCCCTGTCCCACATGTGCACTTCTACTGTGCTGAGGCACAAATCTGAATGTGGGCCACAGGCTTCCTAAACTTAGAAAACTAATGTTATAGGGGCTCTCCTAGAGATTTGATTTTGTACTCAGAATCAGAGAGCAATGCACTGCTTCCCTACGAGGTGACCGGGGCAGGCAGGAAGACATGGCAGTGTAGGGACATGGATGGGCACTTTGGGAATATATCTTTTCACTGTGGGATAAATGCTGTGCAATATGATATCTGCAATCCTCATGGTCAAGTACTAAACAGCCTCCTGGAATTCACTGGTTGATTAGAGAGTAAAAACTTCCTGAGGGTTTTGCCAAGAGCAAAAGCAATCCCATGAGGATCTTCACCTTCTATTTCAATGGGGAGGTGGAAAGAGAGAACGAGGTGACAGAGAACTAAATTCAGTTCTGTGCAAAAAAGTCCATATTTTTACAGTTGTTTTCTGTACACAGTATTGCTTTTGCAAGGCAGTTGGTTTGGTTATTTTTTATTTGGCACAGAGCAAATACACTGAAAATGTTGCGTAAGAAATACTGGAGGATTCCTCTCGTTTAGCCAGCACAGTTTGCTTGGTAATCTAAATGCAGAATGCCTAGAAACTAGCCAAAAATATTTGCAAAGCTGTGAGATGCTGCGCTATTCCCAGGCTTCACACAGCTGGGAGATGGTGACCTGACTGTAGGCAGTCTCACAGTTCTCAGACTTAAAAAACAAGCGAAACAAACTCCAGCCGCAAACCCAGCGAGCCAGGATTAGGCACCCGCGAGCCAGGATTAGGCACCCGTGGAAGACAGGGATTTCTGATTGTATTCCATCTTGCCAAAGACTTACCACCACCCCTGCACAAACCTACAGGGCATGAGGGCAATGCCCAACATCAGCACATTACAGGCATGCCTACCAAGATGCGCACACGGTAATCCTGCACTGGCATCCTGGTTGTGAAGCATCCCTGTGTGTGGGTAGAAAAAGCTATACCTAACTTTGTAGAGTGAAGGATCCCACTGTACCATGCACGCCTCCTACCTATGTACGTATAAACTACCCACCTGATCACTAGTCGCTAAAGAGCAGTGACATAAAAAGAAGAGTAAGAAAAAACTTCCCCATTCTCTGCAATAAGTCTCAGGGATTGTTTTGCCCTTTTCTTGGGGGTTGTCTTACTTGGTCGCCACGTTACGCAGTCAAAGCAAAACGGGCCCTTGCTGAACAGGCCAGGTGCATTTGATAATGTGACGTTAAACCGACTGAGCAGGGGTAGACGTAAGGGTGCTTGCCCCTAGTTTAAATCCGCTGGGTTTGAGGCAACGTGCCTTGGTCGGGTGGTGAAGCCAAAGCGCAGAGAAATCCAGAAGCTGCAGCAGGACCGAGGGAGCATTCGAGGCTCTGCGGCAGCAAAAGTCTGGCTCGGCTTGGCCATGGCCCTGCTGGCTCCTCAAAACTTTGAGTTTTGGTAACTCTAGGTAATGTCTTGCTGCCGGAGACTCCGTCTAGGAGCAAGCATGGGTGTGAGCAGCCAACGCGCTTTTAATATATGTCTAGATACCTGTGGGTATAAGGGTAGGAAATCATCTGGGTGTCAGCGTAGAAAACACTGCTGGTATTTCAACACATGTACACCGTACCGAATCCCCATCCCGCTGTCCCTGTAAACACCATTGTGCTTTTCATCTGCCACATTTGCAGCAGCAGCAGCAGGGAGATTTCAGCTGAAATGGGATTGCTGACCCAGCAGCCGCCCGGACAATGTGACGGGTGCTCCCGGGCAGCACAAAGCCCCCCTTCCAGAAAGCCATTGCACAAAGCCGAAACCCCACGCGAGCCCCAGCCTGCTGGGCTCGGCACATCCCTCCCGCCAGTGCGGGACAAGGCGGCCGGGCTGAGCAGCAGCACTCGGCGGGCTGGAGCGGCAGCATGCCCTTGCCGAGGCGCCGGTCGTCCTTCTTGGGGCAGCAGCCCTCTTCCTCCGCGGCCGAGAGCTCGGGGCCTCCCGGCCGCCGGTTGAGCATCGGGAGCCTGTCAAGAGCCCCCGGCGTCTACGTGGGCACTGTCCCCACTGGCGGCGTGAGCAGCTTGGGCACCCGAGTGTCCCGCAGAGCACTGGGCATCAGCAGCGTCTTCCTCCAGGGTCTGCGCAGCTCCTCCACTGCCCTGCCCCTAGCCCCGGGGCTGGAGAAGGGCAGGGGTCTCGCCTACGAAAGCTTGAATGGCTGCTTGGTGGAGTACATTGAGAAGGTGCGAGCTCTCGAGCAGGTCAACCAGGAGCTGGAGGAACACATCAGAGTCTACCTGGACAAGAAAGCGGCCAGCGTGAGCAGCTGGGGAGTGCTGCGGGAGAGCTGGGAGGCGATTTACCATCAGGTGAGCGCCGGAGCGCTGTCAGCACCGGGGGGAATGGGGCGAGCTTCCTGAGTCATTAACAACCCTGAGTGGCGAGGGTTGATGCTGGTGATGAATGCTGCCTGATTTCAAGGTGCGGTGCCCTAGACAGAGGGTTTTAAATCTATCTTCATGATAATTAGCATTATCATTTCACATTGTGCTGTGGAAAATGCCTATTAAGCAGGAGAATTGCCTCAGGCATCTGGTGCATGGGGGCGATTGAAATGCACCCCAAGGCACGATAGTCTGGGCTGATTAAAATGGGTGGGGTTTTTTTCTTTAATATTTTTTTTTTAGCTGTGGTTATTACACTGAGCATCAAAATTATTAAAAGAAAACTGCTAGGACTGAATTAGTTTATCCCTCAACATGATATCATTACAAGCACGTGGGGTTTTTTTAATTAGCAGTTCATATTTTTACTTTATTTCCATGTTTGCTTAATCACATTTTCAAAAGCTCTATTTATTTAAAAATAATAATTACATGGCTACAAACCAGTGACTCCTTTCCTTCCCGTTGTCACCACCCCACCTCCCCTTACTCCCATCTTCTCCATACAGCACAGGCTGCGGGTTCTCCGGGAAAGTGTTTATTGTGGGGGTGCGAAATGGTGTTTGCTGTGACCTCACGGACAAAAACCAACTCCTTTTTCTGACCAGTAAGACTTTGCAGGCTGGTGTCCTGCTTGCAGCACACACAGGGCTCTGTCTCCCGAGGTCTCAGTGTGCCTCGCAAGTCCCGGCTTCTCGACTCCCAGCCAGCGGGAGCAGATGGGACCCTGAAGAGCTGGAGCCCAGCATCTTGCACATCTCTTCCCAGCAGCGCTTGTGCAGGTGCAGAAAATGCCATCAGCAGGTCTCTGGAAAGCCTGAAAGACAACTTTAAGTTCCCCGGGACAATTGTGTGTTTTACCTTGGGCAGGCTAGAGTTTTATTCTGGCGTAGGAAAGAGGGTGCATTTTTACAGGGCACTGCATTTTTAGGGCATGTCTTCACCCAGAACACTACAAACATTGTCCGAACCCTGAATGCAACAGCATAAACTGTTGTACAAAGATGAGGTCAGCAGAAACACCCAGTTAAGCACCGACTTTTAAAGTTGTTATCTTTTTGTACTGGCAAATGACATTGCTGCTGCTAATCCTGTAAAGCTTCCTCTGAAGGGGCTGGCTGCTGAAGGCAACAGGTGCTCTGAAGCTGGGGTGCTTGCGAAAGCCTACCATCTTGCTGAGGCAGATGGGGACTTTGATGTGAGATAGGGGGTTAATGCTTTGCAGCTGCCATCCCGTGTTTTCCAGACGAGTGTCCCATTTTGCAGCTGTATGCCTCACCTGTAAAACCTACGGGAGCTTATGGTTAAGACCAAAAAAGTAGGTCCATAGCTACTTTAGGAAGGACTGTTTGATTTTCCTTTATATGAAAGCCCAATGTTGTAGTGCAGATGAACCTACTCATGTAATAATTTTTCACCAAAATTGCTTCCCCTTTAAGCTTTCCTTATATTGTCATCCTGCCACCTTGCCTCTACCTCCCTTTCTTATGAGTCAATAAGAGCAACTCATAATGAAACCTAGCTTGAATATTCGGCTCTTCCTATACAATATCAAGAAAAATAAAGCTAAGGAGTAATACCATTTGCAAGTATCACAGAAAATGAGAAAAAGATTAGCGTCATCCATATCTATTTAACAATTAAAACACATTATAGAATACAAAAGTCTTCCGAATTACTTCCATTAAATCAATAAAAGAGGCATCACTTAATAGGTTTTGACTTTCTCAGATATAATCTGAGCTGTTATGTACAATTCTGACTAATAGGTTTCTTCACCTCTTTTATATTAAGCATCTAACCAAAAATGAAAGTAGGACCTCATCCAGCCCAAACACCGATTAACTCATTCATCCTGGGGGTAATTGGCAAAAGTATGCCAGCATCAACATCAAAAGTATCACACATTAAAACAACATCAAAATCAGTCGCCGCAGAAACAGCTGCAACCACACGTACCCTCCTGCCACGACGCGTCCCAGTGGGAAAAGTAAAAGGTGTTCAGGACTCTGCTGTAACAGAAATGAGAGATACCCGGCAGATATATTCCTAGATGTAATTTTTGTAAATATATTTAGATTTTCTGTAGATGTCCACATCCGCCTTAATGTGACATATTCTTTTTTTGGCCTCCTGCAAAATCTGAGGATTCATTTTGATTCCCAGCCAGCCCCGTGTGTTCAGCCGGGAGGGATGCTCGGCAGCCATAAATCCCTTTGTATGAAGCAGCTGTGAAAGTTTTGGGGCGGAAAGCTGTCTGAGTAGCCACCTGGTTTAACCCAAACATCCATGACAGGAACAGATTTTGAACAAGAAGAAGGGTGGGGGGGATGTCTAGGCAGGATCCCCTTCTTCCTGCCCTGCTAGTGAGAAGACAAGGATACGGCCATGTAGGAGTCGCAGACTCTCCTGGTCCCAAAATCAGAAATGTGACGGGCCCGCCTCCGCAGCGAGGTAGCAGAGACCCCAGCGGACCAGAGGTCCCATTTCCCTCCTGCCCTTCCTGGAATGTGCTCCAGCATCCCACATTTTGGGTACTTGTCCTCCCAGCAATAACAACTGGGTGCCAGCATTTCTCCCAAACACAGAGCTAGGGGAAAAAAAATGTGGCAATGAGTGACTCGGAGGGTACACGTGGAGGGTCCCTTAGAGGAAAAACCACTCGTTGTTTCACTGCAGTTGTCAGAGCTATTACTGCAGCAGGGGATCACTGACAGGAGCTGAATGATGGGAAGCCACTATCCAGCTCACAGCATTAATTATCCGCCTGGGCAGCTGGTTTTTAGCAGAGCAGGTGGACACACACTAATTGGGACAGGTGCAAAATGGGAGGGTTTTTACAGGAAATGAGGGAAATGAGAAATCCTTGCGGAGAGGAATTCATGTGACAGAAATACAAATTCATCTCATTTTACCCCAGGCATACTCCTTTTCTCCGGGCTTCATCCTGGTCTTCTTGTGGAAAATTCTATCTCTAATCAAATGTGTCTCTTCTGCAGAATAGAAGGTTGTTTTTAATGGCAATTCCTTCCCACGGAGCAGGGCAGCACCTGGGAAAAGTGGATGCTTGAAATAATCTTAGCAAGTTTATGGAGAGGAGAGGGTAGCTCAGCCTCCATGACTCTTCAATTATGGCTGAGTGGGAGACACAGAGATTTATTTTGCCTATGAGATGGCACATAGCGCAGTTCAGATCACAGGAGTAAACACAAAAAGCAGAAGAAGGAATCAACGTCCTGGACCAATTTTATCCTGTGCGTGGTTGGGAGCATTCGAAAGATCACCAGAGTTTTTCTATAGAGATACTTTTATTTGCACCTGGCCTTACTGTCAGTGTTTATTCGGTGTTAATATTAAGCCTGGAAAATATACAGGACTGACAGCCCCAGGAATTGCCACGTTTGGACTTGCACACAGTAATGTATTTGCTGTGGGGCCAGGAGAGCGCTGAGCATTATCTGTAACACACTCTAACGCAACACACTGCATGATTAGTGTCTGTAAATTGGTGAAATAGCATTCTGCCACTGATCTAAGGGCACAACAAACTCCCACAAAATGGCACAGAGCTTGGTCAACCACCATACAAAGGATGGCAATAAATTAGTTTCAATTATGTCCTCTCAGCCACCTCCAACAGCGTAACCTTGGACTGCCTTCACATACGGCTGTGAGGTAGAGGGGTGAGGTTTTTCCCTTGTGCTTAGGCAACATTACAGTTTTTACAGATCGTTTCTTTAAGAGGCATCTCCTGCTTTGAGAGCCAGGCCTTTTTGGATGCAGTCCTGTTTACTTATAAAATATTTGATGTATAAATGAAGCAGTGTTTTCTTGCATGCAGCAGGAATCAGCAAAGGACCCATCAATCTTCCCAGCCTCCCTCCAGGTATTACCTTTCCGATGCAACAAATGCCACTCTTGCTGCCTTTGGGTTTTCCTCCTTCAGGCTCTGAGAAGGGGTTCAACACAGAAAGCATGACCAAAAGCATTGCGAGTTTACTGCATGGCATCTGAGCAGCAGGCACTGGGTTGCATGATTTTAGCCTGATTTAGCTGAATTACAATATGTGGGAGCCAATGGGCTGATATCAACCATTTTTTTCTGTGTGCAGAAGGAGAGGTTATACCAGCATCTTCTGATCTTTCTCCATGGAGCCATCATTTGCTTTAACTGAAGTGAACTTAAAAGCCAGATAATTTTCCTCTATATGAATAATTAAACCATGAGATTCATTATCACAGGCCACACCTGAGGCCAAGAAGTCAGCAGCATTCAGAAAGGGATTAGGCATTTGTAAGAACAGCAAAAGTATACAAAGCTACTGATAAAGCATAGCTAAGAATTTGAAAGGCATAATAAATCTTGCAATTCCAGACTTGGTCAGATCTCTGTTAAAAATCAAAAGCTGCCAGCCACCAGGGAGAAGTCCTCCCCACAAGTGTCTGTACCACCCTTTATCAAGGCTGGACTCTGCAAACTCCCCTGAAGCAGCTGGTTTTCCTTGTTGCCAGTCGTAACCCACTAAATGGGCCAGTACGTTGATGTAGATTTTTATGATTTTTTTTTGCTAAAAATTGTGTTTTCATGTCCATAAAATCACAGTGAAATCAAAGAAAATTTTTGCTGCTTTCTGCTTAAGCTGTTTTATACCACAAATATGCAGTGTTAATTCAAGAGACGCAAAAAAGAATCATGTTCAAAAGGTGTATGTTCATCACAGATGCGAGTGTTGAAAGACAATGCGTGCCTTAAAGGAGCTATTATTAGAAATAATATTTGCATTTTGATAACACTTCCCATCTTGGCTGTTTAAATGCCACGTGAGCATCAGAAAATTAAGCCTCCCAGAAGCCCTGCGAGGCAGGACAGTGTTGCCTTCTGCTTCACAAGCAGAGGAGGCAATGTCCAAGTGCTTGCAGCGTTGCGAGCCGTCTCATTTCCAACAGACACAAAGAAGGGTGTTTCCTGAACTGCTGCATCATGCGTTTTAGTACGTGTGTCAGCAAAGTGGCTGCGAACCCATCTCACTAATGCTGTCTGTTTGCATCCAGCTGTTGATTATTAGGAGAATTAAATCAAACAAAAGAGCCACTAGATGGAAGTCTTACATCTCATCTTCTCAAGGCCAGAAAAGGGCTTTCACAGCTCAGGCAAATCAGGCAGAATTTTTCAGAAAACCTGGTTTCTACACAGAAACTACCGTGTAATTATTTATCCTTGAGGTTCACTGTCAGATTTAAAGCATACGCAGCTGATTTCCAGGAGGGCTGAAAGGCTAATGCCTGCTGGCTCCCACTACAACGCTCATCCCCGAAGCCTTCCAAATGTTAGACTTTTTTATACCATTTTTACTTAAACAGCACAGCTCAGGTTTGTGTGCAGTTTTGGGAAGCCCTGCACTTTCTCACTGAACATTTGGCATTAGGCACCAGTCTATGAAGAGGGGAATCAGGTATTGACTGAGTCCTCAGGAGTATGGTACCAGGCTTCTGTGCCACTGCAGGGTAGGTAAGAAGTCACCTCAAATGCCTCAATAAAACCACAAGGTTACTACTGAAAAGCACTTTTAAAAAACAGTTTGTCTCCATATAGAGGCAGAAATGCAGACAGCGGCAAATAACCAGCTATTCCCTGCTTCTGCTTTTCGTTGCAGCCTGAAAGCCGTTTTACACTGGATTCAGCCTCTAAACTTAGCCATTAACGTACCTCTGAGTGGCACTCTGCAGCTCACAGGATTTAGTGTTACTTTTGCCCGTGGGATGTTCCCAATTCCCTCAAAGACATTCGCTTTCATCAGACTTTAGGTCAGATACTGTAACTGCAGGGGCTCACTGCCGGAGCCAAATGGACTTGTTTTGACAGGGCAGGGCAAATCACAGGGCACTGTTTCTGTTCCCTGATTTGAGTCAGGAAAAAAAATAAAAGCTTCTCTGACAATCCATACATGTACGAGTTGGCAGGAAGACATAATGCAATAATTTCTGTAGAAAAAAAAAAATAAAGAAAAAGAAAAGAAAAGAAAAGGAAAGGAAAGGAAAGGAAAGGAAAGGAAAGGAAAGGAAAGGAAAGGAAAGGAAAGGAAAGGAAAGGAAAGGAAAGGAAAGGAAAGGAAAGG
>VZTV01082309.1:20576-37561 GCA_013400875.1 Anhinga rufa | reverse complement strand
GCCTATCCTGCCAAACCCCCTGCCTAACCTCCCTGGCCACCAGGTCCCCAAGCTGGATGGGCTTGACACAAAAGCCTCCCACCCAAGGAGATCCATCACGCAACCCAGCCACATTTTCAATGGAAAGCCTAAAATGAAAAAGTACACTCGAGAGCGGTGCAGTGAGCAGCGCTGTAGAATAGCAACTGTGTGCCACACTTTTCCCTACCATTGCAGCCATGGTTTAGAAACGAGCTGTTTGCTTTAACAGCAATTCTATTTGACAAACCAACTGCTTGAATTTCCTATTTATTTTGATACTACTAGGATTTGGTCTTAAGGATGGGTTGGGACCCTGGAACATAAATGAGATTTCCATCGGCATGTTCATTAGTAAAAGTAATGCTTGATGCACACATGTTTTCTTTAACCGTAGCTCTGAAAAGTTTTTATGTAAAAGAATGAGCAGTTATTCTCATTTTAGAGCCAAGCAAACAGAGAAAAAGCTGCCATAGTCATACTGTATATAAATACCAGATCTAGCAAAAGACCACATGCCTCTCTGTGCTTATTCAGGAATCCGATCAGACTGATAACCACCGTAGCGCAGACTGCTAACTTGGCCTGTTTTATTACACTCTGAGTTAATGACAGGGTACTTCAGGCAGTTAAATTCAAGTAGAGCGGGACAAGGTGAGAGCAAAGTATATCTTCTGTGTTTCTGTGCCTCTGTCTGTGACACACGAGCTAATTAGCACAAATGATGTAAATTAAAAAAAAAAAAAGCAGGTTTTTCTTGCTGAGCTGTGCTGTATTAAGGTTTGTGCATTTTTTTTTCTCTGCAGGTATGAAAATGAGCAGCCATTCAGAAAGGCGGTGGAAGATGAAATTAATTCCCTCTATAAAGTGATTGATGATGCTAATTTAACTAAAATGGATCTGGAGAGTCAGATAGAGAGCATGAAAGAAGAACTAACTTTGCTGTCAAAGAATCATGAAGAAGTAAGTCCAGACTCGGGACACTGCAAAGCCAATGTGTGCCTGTTTCACCTGGTTGGTATCATATATCTATCACAAAGCAAGCACTAAAAAGCTCTGCCTGCCATGTCTGGGTGGGGGGATTCTCCTGAAACCTGCTCCTATTTCTCTCTTTGTTAACTTAAAGCACTAACCTCTGAGGCATGATCAAATTACTTACATTTAAATTTAACTCTTTCTCATCTGATAAATATGATATGGAAGAGCTGTCATTACTTCATTTCTTGCTAGACACCACATGGTGGTCACAGGGTTGCACAGTCACGTGTGGACATCTCAACAGTGAGGTCTGATTCTCAGCCAGAGATGTAAAGAGAAAGTGCCTGTGCAGGGACCAAGCTCTGGTCCTGCTGCACCAACGCTGAGCATTAACCGGGCTCTTCTGAAAAATCTGCCTGGTTCCCAAAACCCAGTCTCTCCTGAGCAACACACCACTGAGGCAAGTCACAGCGACAGGCAGCTGGAAGGGAAGGTCATTATTACCCAATTCTGCAGTACTTTCCCATTTACTTAGTGCATTCACCAGCACTAATTTGCATGAAGGTGGTTTATTCCCTTCAGCAGGAATTTCAGGATTGGACCCAAATCACCATCTTTACTGATGGGGACTTGAATATGGAGCTACTACTAATCCCACCCACATAAGGGACAGCAAGCAATTGTGCTGATGCCTCAAAAGTAAAAGAGAGCTTGAACTGACTTGGCTCATGGAAATGAGGCACTATCCTACCTTACATTTCTTAGGGGTTATTTCTCCAACCACAAGATTTCAGCAACATTGGCAGGCACACAGAGACTTGGGTTGCCAAGATGAGGTTGCTTCATCCCCTCCCTGCTTTCACGAGTCTAATCCCAAGACTGGCATTTTGCAGAAAATAATCAGTGGCTTCAGCACCGCTGCATGGCATGAAAGAGATGGAAGTTGTTTTAGATAAGAGGGAAAACAGAAAATTGACAGAAATACCCAAGAACCCCCTTAAACCTCTGTGTGTCGCAATGATTGCTGTAAAACCAGAAAATTTGGGCTGATGCTGTTCTCTGTCCATACGTATGACATAATGAGAATAACTTTCCAACAGTTCCTCTTGCTCTGCATTTAGCCAGTGAGGAGCCCTTGCAGGCTGGAAGGATGCTCCTTTCTTTACCCGTTGGGAGTATCTGAGCATTCGCAGAACCACCCCAGTACAGACCTGGTTTTCCCATGGCAGTGGCACCAGGAGAAGCTGCTCAAGAGAAGTCACAGAATAAAGGCTGGAAGCTGGAGGCTGGAACTACTGCGATTACTCCAGCTGAGCTCTGGTACACTAAAGACCCAAGGACTTTCCCAAACTAATTCAAACCTTTCTTTCCTCCAGCACCCCCACTAGGAAATCCACATCAAGCCCTTTTGAAGCTTTTGTGCGCTTGGAGTGGGCACATTTTGAGGCTTTCATTCTTGCAGGTCCATAATTCACATATACGTGCCCATCCTTTACTTCCCATACTGTCACTGTCAGGGGCCACTGCCTACAAATAAAATTCCCAGATGCTTTTACACCACTTTTTTTTTGCTTATGTCAATAGCACATATAAAAGGATTGATGTAAAAGGATTGTGGTGCCAGACAGTTCAGATACATGTGCAAACCTCATTTATTCTTGTGTTCCTGAACACAGTGTACAGCTGATGTGCTACCTTTAAGCATGACATTCTAGACACACTAATTCTCTCCTGCTTATATGTTTTTGGAGTGCTTATATGTAAAGAAAGAACAGAATGCTGTGACAGAGAAGGAGAGTGCTCTTCATCTAATGTGCACATGCCTAAAAGCACACAAGCTGCAAGGCTGTAGAGCTCCTGCTGTTTTTCACAACTTGTTGTATCTCCCAGTAGATGCATGTCGGTGTTATTGCATAGTGCAATATAGCCGTGCAGCGTGTCTGTATGTCAGGCTCTGACTACTGGAGAAACTTGCCACTCCGAGAGGGCTTCTCCAGGCAGTGCCCCGGTGCAGGGCTTCGGTCTCCTTCCACCAAGGGGAACTCCAGCAAGACTCCCCATGCAGAAGCAAGGCAAATCCACATCTGAAAAAGAAATCCTCCAGTGCAATAAATAATTCATGTAGAGACACCTTTCAGGACCAAATTGAATTACTCTGTTTGTGGAACCAAACAGGGCTCTTCCTCGAGCACCTCCAAAGCTACCATTCAATTGTCCAACTCACCTACTTTTATGTCTGTTATTTTTGCTCAAGGATGTGAAGGTGTTATACAAGCAACTCGCTGGATCTCAGCTGGAAGAACTTGATGTTTCCCTGGGAAGTGGCCTGGATGACATACTGGAAAAAATCAGAATCCACTGGGAGAGAGACATTGAAAAGAATCATGCTGAGACAGGTGCCCTGCTCCGTACCAAGGTAAGCGCTCTGTAATCCACTCCAACATTAAGGGATTCAAAGCAAACACAAACGCTGTCTAATACTCTGCAGTAACTTTGAGGGCTGAGTGCTTGTTTTTTTTCTTGAAACAAAAAAGATGGTAAAAATCTAAAGGATTTTGGTCAAAGTCCATTGGAAAATACACTCATAAATATCAATGACTTTCCTGGGATGCACAGAGTTAAGTAGTACTGGAAGTGACCCTGCTGATATCACCGGTATCTGTGGGAGACTTCTAAGGGCTCTGAAATGCTGGCTGAGAAAAACAAACTTAATCAGTTGATACCTTTTGTGTCAGATAAGCCACAGTTGTTACCCTTCTTATTAGGGCCATTCCTCTAATGAACAATTTACAGGGGTCTATAAATCAAAAGGGCAAAATACATTGCTGTACACTAATTATACAGCTACAGACTCCTTGTGGATTTCTCCTTGAGATTGTTTCCTTTGGCAGTGGTGGGAAAATTGGATATTAACTTAGAAATTAAAAGTGATGATAATAGCCATTCCCTTTAAAAGTTCTCTCCTCCCCTGATGCTGCATCTGAAACAGCCTTTTAATGCAGCTTTTTCTCCGTCATGAAGGACCCCTCATTTTCCAAAGTGGCTGGCTGGAAATAAGTATTTTTGCAGAGCTGAAGCATTAAGTTCAGTGCATGATCCTATATTTTAGAAGCCATCTTATTCTGAGTTGGCTATTACCGCAGATCATGGCACACCAAATCATAACTACAGCTGTGCTACAGAAATATTTAGCAAAAACATAGCTCCCCCATTCCACGGGACAGAGCTGCTATGAGAGGAGTAGAGGGTAGTGAAGCCAAACTGCAAGAAGAAAAGCAAGAAATATGTTTGCAAAAATATACGCAAGCTCTGAGTAGGTGTTTATTTTCAAAATAAAGAAGAAAAATCCTGTGACAACAGTGATACCAAAGGTGCTAGGGAATGTACAAGAAGCCAACCAGAGGCGTTTATCCCAGAGATCCTATCAAGTTTGTGAGCAAGCAAGACTGTTACTAAGCAAAGTTTTCATAAGGTTAGTCTGCGGGGGCCTGATTTTCAGCTTGTACAGCCCAAAGGATGTCAGTGACAGAGTAAAAAAACTACATGAGCCCAAAGAATGCCTCCATACAAAGCATATGCAGCCCCGAAAAGCCAGAGCATCCTCAGTAGCCTCCTGAGCTTTTCCCAGAAAATCTGTTCCTGGCCCACTGCCGGGTTTCAGCAAAATGAGCATTACTCTGACAGCATCAAATTCTTGTACACCCACTCTCCTGTCCTGCTTGTTCCTGTTGTTCTTCCTCCTGTGCAAACACACCCTCACAACTTCTTCCTTCCGGTTTCTTTCATACCTTCAATAGCTGGTCTTCCAACTGCAGAGAGATATCATTTGGGAAGAAAACTGCCAGCTCATACTAGACTGATAATTGGATCCCACTGTCGTGTCTTTGACTGTAGCCAACACCAGATCCTGCAAAGAAATGCCAATAAGCAGACATAACCTAACCCACCCCTACTTAGCCATCGTAGTCTAAGCTTTTACTAGTTTAAGTTATTTCTGGTTTTATCTTTTTTTTTTTTTTTTAATGGGAGGAAGAATCAGAATATCACAGCTTTCTGGCAAGATCAGTTTCAGTTCAGAGCAGGTTCTGATATGATGTTCTAGGGCTTTTTGTCCCCAAATATACCTCTCATTAAACCCAGATGATGCAGTTTTGTTTCTCATACAGGTCTGTTCAGATTATTACTATTTACACAGATAACAAGAGTTCTGATAATTATGTCCAGCCCCTTTTTCAACTAAGTTTGTGGACTTATGTCATCTTATGTGACTAAGTTGCACCATTTGATTATCTACTCTGTGAAAAATTTGTCCCTGCTCTTTCGCAACATCAGAGGAGAGAGAGTAGTTTCCTCCTCTCTTTTGCTCTTCATTACTGTTTTCTTCAGTCTCTCTTTGAGAGTTTTCCCTGGTCCCTAATGCTTTATTTTCCCTTCTCTGCACCCACTCTGTGGCGTAGCTGTGACCAGTTGAGACCAAGGCATTTCAAATGGTGTCCTAGCACCGACTTAGATGTCAGGGCAGTACTGTTGTTATCTTCTGACCAATTCCCTTGCCTCATTTGCTTTGTCTTCTGACTAGACTTGCAATCTTTGCTAGATTTTTCATGAGCATTCAGGCACCAAAACATACCAATTTATATTCATACCTAACAGGGTTTCACATGGGTTTTTTTTAAGATGAGTAAGTAACCTCAAAACTCCAGTTCATTGGTTTGAGCTCTGCACTTTTTTGTCCATAATGCTCAAAACCTTTCCCTGAATTGACACAAGTGATTTAAACCCTTGTAAGGCACGCAACCTGCTTAATATTTTCCCCTGAAACATGCTTTACTTAATGATGTAGCGCTGTTCATTCATGTAGTTTGATTCCACGCATCCACCCCTGCTCCTTGCTAATCTGTATTGTTTTCTGCCATCCACAAATCCTTCTAGTTCATGATTCATCCCCAAGGCAGTAAACCTTGAGGCATCAAGCTGTTAAACTTCCGTCATAATGGTACTAGACTGTAATCCTCCTCTTCATGTCCTGTCTCTTGAGCAGCTGTTGATCCATGGCAATGGGCAGAGGCCCTGAGCACATGATTACGCAGCTTTCTCTGTCGCCCCCTACACTAGATCTCATAAAAGGCTTTGAAAAATCTTGAGAATAATGTCAATTGCCTCTCCCTTCTTTCCTCCTTTCTAACACATTCCCAGAACTCTTAAGAGCTTATCAAAGTTGCTTTCCTTCTGCAGATATCATGCTGATCAGACCCTGGATGTTGGTGTTCTATCCATAATCATCCTTTAATTATCTTGATTCCATGAAAAACAGGCTAATGAGAGATTCTGCACTCTTGCACAATGCCTGGCTCAGAACTGCACAGAGGTGCTTGAAATCCACACATCCCTAGGAAACTCAAGCACCAAAAGATAAAGACTTAGGAGGATGATTTCATCCTCTCCCTCCATTAACCAGTTGTTTGTGGGCACCGCAATTGGGCATAGCCTTTCCCTTGCAGAGCATCTCAGCAATAGGAAGAGAAGAGCCCTGAGAAAACACAAATTGCCTAGTGAAGAGGGTACAAAGACTATGCACTTCTCAACCGAAGGAACCCCAAAGCTGAGGCCAAGTGTCATGCCCAGCAGCACCCTCTACAGGGATTCTTGGGGCGAGTCAGCTGGTAGTCCTGTGATGAGGGCAAGTTGGATTTATAGGTAGCATTTGGGCCACCAGCAGGGTAAATGTGACTGAGAGATGCCAGGCTTCAGGTAATTGGTGTAGGCTATATATACAGATGCAAAGGCACCCTCCCTGCCCTATGTATCTCTCTAAAAAGAGGCTTTTATAGTCCTCGTACCATAATAACGTGCAGACTACACTCTTGAGACAACTTAGGAGACACAAATTACTCCAGAGTGGCACGTCTATGATCATTAGGCTGGGTTCACCAGGACTAGTGGGGTGGGATTACATCTCTCTGAAACACAAGCCCCCATAAAGTATTTCTGGAAATTACAGGCTCTGTGCAATTTGCTGGAAAGGACAGGTTTGGTGTTTGGATTTAAATTCAGCCCTCTGCAACACAGGTTCATAAATCCTAAACTCTGTTTGAGACTTAACTGGTACTTAAATAACCTTTTGCACCTGGGACTATTTCATTCACAATGACCAAGGTGTAGAGTTCACGAGATGGTACCAAAAAAACTTACCAAAATGATTTCTGATGCATGGGTCCCAGATTTTTTTTTACATTTTATCTTACTTTTAAAATAAAAGAATGCATAATCAGAAAAGTGGGACAGGGTCAAGATGAATTTTCAGAGTGGAATGGAAGCATTTTGCATAGTTTAACTTCAGCGTCAGCCAGAAGACATGTAGGTTTTGACTGAGGGATTGTATTTGCTAGAGAGTCGAGAGCTCTGGATTGAAAACCTTGATCTCAGCCCTCATTAAAAACTATAGAAATTGTATTTTTACTAAGGTACCTTTTCCTTCACCTATTTTCCAGAAGCCTGAACTAAACACATACAAAAACCCATCAGCAACAAGAGCATGAAATTGCATAAGAATATCTTAATTAACAGAAATTCTTTTTCTAACCTCTGTGATATGACTTGCTCTCTGACTCATAGAATCCTATGTGAAAAATCAAGCCGTGAATACTTCTGAAATCCAATGGACTAAGTGAAAACACCTAACTTTAAAAAAAATATTATAATATAGCTACAAAATCAAGAATTACAGCAACATTTTCTTTTTATAGGTCATTTTAAGCCTACTAATGTGAATGCCAAACAGCTTTTGTTGACATAGATAAAATATATATGCTTATTTGTATAAACCATTTTACAGTAAATGCATCAAATATATGATAATTTTGACACTAAGAAGTATACAGAATTGTTCAACTGAGGGATTTAATATACGAGAATCAAATTTAAAGTCAGAATTGCCACAAAGTGTGAAAATATCAAGTGTCAGTTTGGTACGTAAGGAAAGTAAACCATAATTTGAGTAGGCTGTGGCAACAGTCACAATCTTTTACCAGCAACCACCTGAAACGACGGCTACTATGCGAACCCAGGAGGAAGAGCTGGTGGAGGGCCTCAGAGCCGAGTTCCATGAAACTGCCTGCAAAATACAGAGCTTGCAAGCAGAAACCGAATCTTTGAGAACCTTGGTAAGTAATGTTGGGTTTTCAACGTGTATATTCTGTGCAAATTCAACATGCCTTATGAGGAAAACATTGCTGTCTTGGGATGCAGACTTAAGAATAACTCCCATTTTCCAGCGGGTGCTGTTTCCAGAGATGCCAGATGTTTCTGGGCCCTTCCTGATTGACATGGTGCACTAAGCGTACCACATTTGACAACCTGGCCCCAAATTTCAATCTTCAGTGTCTTCATACTGAATAATAATTTCACTGAGATTGCTGGGTGGGTAGTACTTGACAATGTGAAGAATATCTGTGCCTTGTAACCAAAGTAGTTCAACCTTTGTAATGATAATACACATTTTTCAAAGTATCTAAAGAAAGGAATTCTCAAAATATTACATCTCCACTTAAGCATATTCAATAGACATATTGGCCAAACCTGCATAAAAATCGTTATAAAGCGTACGAAAACTGACTGTTTTAATGTCTGCTGTCCTGCCCTTACAGAAGAGGGGTCTGGAGAACTCTTTATACGATGCCAAGCAGTGGCACGACACCGAACTGCAGAACCTAGGCTCTGTCATTTCCAAGCTGGAGGCCGAGATGGAAGAAATCAAAGCAGAAACTGAGCAGCAGCAGCAGGATCGTGAAAATCTGCTGACCAGCAAGCAACAGCTGGAGAAAGACATTGCTGCATATCACTGCCTTCTGGAAGGAGAACAAAGCAGGTACTTGGCCTTAAAAGCAAGCGTGCCATGAGGATGGAGAACATGTGCTCCCTGGGAAGGGGCTGTGAGGGTGCTGGAGGCAGGACTAGGGTGGTTCTCATGTTTCATAAGGCTGGGTAGTAGATGGTGAGGTTTGGAGAAGCTGACTGTCGTGGTTTAGCCGCAGTCAGCAACCAAGCACCACGCAGCCGCTCATTTCCCCCCCGGTGGGATGGGGGAGAGAATCGGAAGAGCAAAAGTGAGGAAACTCATGGGTTGAGATAAAGACAGTTTAATGGGGAAAGAAAGAGCCGCACGCGCAAGCAAAGCAAAACAAGGAATTCATTCACTGCTGTCCGTGGGCAGGCGGGTGTTCAGCCGTCTCCAGGAAAGCAGGGCTCCATCACGCGTAACGGTTACTTGGGAAGACAAACGCCATCACTCCCAATGTCCCCCACTTCCTTCTTCTTCCCCCAGCTCTATATACTGAGCATGACACCATATGGTATGGAATATCCCTTTGGTCAGTTGGGGTCAGCTGTCCCGGCTGTGTCCCCTCCCAGCTTCCCGTGCACCCGGCACAGCACGGGGAGCTGAAAAAGTCCTTGACCAGCGTAAGCGCTACTGAGCAACAACTAAAACATCTCCGCATTATCACCACTGCTTCAGCACAAATCCAAAACATAGCCCCATACGAGCTACTGCGAAGGAAATTAACTCTATCCCAGCTGAAACCAGGACACTGCCAAAGTGGAAGAACACCCCAAATCCAGTTGTGCAGAGACTCCTGATGTTTTGGAGATGGGTGGTTTCCAGCAATGCCACAGAAGGATGGGGTTTAGGAATGCACGGGTAGGTCTATGAGTTTCACTTCCCTGAAGATTTGAGATGCGAGATTAAAAAGCTACTACAGCACCTTAGCTACAAAGCAGCTGTGTTGTTGCTTCTTGCCTTGGGTACATTCTGCCTTCCCTCCTCCTGCCACTATGCAGCCCAAGTATTAGAGCTGCGATCCTGGGGAAGCTCCCTTTCTAAGCACACAAGTTCCCCCCAAGTTCTGAGGACAGATTCTACCCCACTGACTGTACGTTTTGCAAAGAAACATAGTTCAGGCTCTTAACATTTGTCCTCTGGGAATAACCTGTAAATGCCTTTACAGCGGCTGGATTGCATGGTTGGGCTTTTTTAAAGATCCTTAATCACCATTAGTCATGGAACCTCTGAGAATCTGATCCACAGATTTTGACTTGCTCTTCTGCTCGGGTCAGGGAAAAATTTTTTAATAATCAGATCCTGCTGAAGTTGATGAGATTTCACCAGCTGAAGATAGCACTTGGTTCAGCAATTTTCCTATTTGTAGTAGCAACTGATTTTATTTATTTATTTATTTATTTTACTTTCAGCTGATTATGAAACTCCCAGCCCACAGAAGACCATTGTCATTGAAGCGAAAGAAGATGTCACTGCCAATTATGTTCGTGGAAGCTAAAAACCCATCAAAGCAGCCTGCTTTATTCAGTTTGATTCAACCACCAAAGTAGGTTGTAGCTTGAACAACTTTATTAGACCCTCCTCATGTAATTGCTTTGCTTACAGATTTCAATTTACTCATGTTGTTAAAATTATAATAAAAATAAAGAATATCAGCTTTTTTTGTCCTACTTTTTTTTCCCCTCCAGTATTTTTCATGATAGATGAAGGGGGCTGGATTAAGAACATAGACCCTCCACTTCCCAGTGAGTAAACTCCTTCTTATAGTACAAATATATCCAGACTGAACCACCCCTCCACTGCGCACACAGCACCCACGTGGAAATGGCAAGCGCTCTATTGTCTCACCAGACCGTCAGCTCACTAGTGTGAAATCCAATTCAAATAACGCTGAAGCAGCTAAAGTGTACAATTAACTCAATGCAATTAATTTTGCAATACGTAAGCCAGCATAAGACCTAATGTGAGCATCCCAGCAGTACTTAATAAACACGTTTTAACTTTGGACTAAACTTCTGGAAAAGGTGAGGTGCAGGAGAGCAACAGCAGTTCTGCCTGCAGTCCAGGTCACATCCTTTTACTGTACACTGAGAGTCCTAGCCAGGGCATTCAGTTTGTGCAAATGCGATACTTTTTGATATATTGATATACTTCACTATTTGTTTTTTACATGCTTAGCTCCTTCTTGACATCAACATCCCTTGAGGCAGGTTGGCCAAACTTCTTTTGAACAGGCACCCACATAGCATCAACGTGCAGGTGACGCTAGGTAGTTTCTCTTATTTTGGGGGTATCATGACAAAAAGATTTGCCATCTTTCACTTCTGACTTTCTTTCATATTTTAAATATTGATATCCTCATTGTGTTGCATTTGCAGTGTGGTCATATAAAGTGCCAAGATGGATCCTGCGTTTTCAGACAAACATGACAAACCTTGGCCCCTATCACACAAAACCTTAGCTAGATGGCTGGCTTTCCTTCACAAGTCCCTGCACGGGAGTGAAGCCAACCATGCAAGTGTTTGTTGGATGAGGAGTTCACAGTATCGACAGTTACACAGGGTGACAATGCAGTTCATAAAGCTGACTCAAAGACTACTGAGAAATGGCATATATCAGAGAACATAACGGCACACAGCATATATGAGAGGTAGTCTGTAGATACTTTGATCTTTAACTGAAACATTAGCTAACAAAGCTACTTTTTAATGACTGATGAAATCAAATACACTCCAAATCCACTATACTTGACCCACGAGTGAATAACAGGAATTGGCACACAAGTGTTGTCGTGCCTTTCCTTGCTCATTCCCTCACACATGGAAAATGCTTCCTGATACAGCTACTGGACAAACAATTCCTCATTTAATCTCTGCAAAAAGGCCATTTGATACATATCACCTGCAAGATTTTGATCAAAAAAATTACTGGATTAAGAGATCACCCAACAACAACCAAAGAAGAAAGGCAGATGATAGCAGATTCCCTTTTTTTCCCCTCACAGAAAGTAGGCTCCTCAGAGCAGCAGTAATACCTTCTTACATAGCAGCGCAGAATTTACCAAGCTGAGACTCCATCAAGAATAGCGATGATGAGAGAAAATACATACAAACGGTGGTGCAAGAGATGAGATGGCGCGGACCCTGGTCTTGTTGTTAACCAGATGCTGTCTAGGAACGGTCACTTTTTAACATTAAACATAACCTTCCCCTCATTCTTGACACATAAGAGAGAGCAGTTTCTCTATGATCTGAGAAAGGAGAGGGAATTTACACATGATTTGTGTATTTCTTCATAGCAGCTTCCTGACAGGTTTTCAGGTTTTCTCCATGTCTCATGTGTGCTGTAATTATAGTCAGCAGCTTCTATAAATAATCAAATTAATCCTATAGCATAAAAATATACAGTCTGGCATCAGATCTCTTTGCTATTTTCTGGTGATGCTTCAGGTAGGAAAAGACACTGCTGGCTATCCCACTGCAAAGCCATTCGTTACAAATGCCACTGACAGAGATAAATCTGGTGGAATAATGAGTCTGCAATCATACTGTGATGGGAAAGGAAGGGTTTTTTTGAAGTTTCTTATATGCCATTCCAAGTTCTTGTTCCAACAAAACTTGGATCATAGGTTCAAATGATCCAGCAAGTTTCGTAAAAATTAAATTAGATTCCTACTGAGATGTTTATTCATTGGAACGGAAAGAGTTTCTTGCAAAATCATGAAGGTATTCCAGTATGGGGAAGTGGCTGGAAAAGGAGGAAGCATCTAAGCATAAATCATGAATTTCCAGCAGCTTTTCTCTCTATCCCTAGCAAAGACCAAAAGCCACTAAAAAGATTATTTTTGTGAGTAGTTCATCAGAAGTCAGATGTAGCACATCTGGCCCTTCTAAAACAAAGCACTTTCCTAAGAAGTGCTAAAGCTCTTGTGAAGAAATCTCTCTCTACTTTTATACAGACAGCTGCTAGCTACCTAGCTAGCTACACAGCCCCTCCAGCATGCCTCGCCAGCCTGAATGCTATCTAAGCATTAACAGTCTTCACTATATGATATGGGAAACTGAGAACATGAGAGACTAAAGGCTTTCACAACTATTTGTCAACACTAAGGTTCATAAGCTGATTTATCTTTATATTTATCCTCTAGTCTACCAGTTGCTGTATTAAATACACTTGAACATGCTTCCAACTGGTTTTCCTAAGAACACCAAAACCAGAAAACAGATTTTATTATCTCCTACTATTTACTATCTCCTATCTATCGCACCTATATTCCCATGAAGGGATTTGTGGCATTTGCTGTTACGAAGACTCAGGATGCAGTCAGAGAGCACAGATAATACAATCTAACAGCCAGCTGCTGCATAAAAGGACATTTCTACTCCCCCTCACTCGCTGTGCATTCCCATCACACTGTCTTGCGTTAGCACCAACACCTGTCTGATGTCTCAGGAGACGGTTCAGGAAGCAAGAACAGCAGAAAGGTTGCCCTGCAAAACGCAGGGAAACCCTCCTGCCGCTCGGCTCCCTGAATCAGGCCACTGCAGGGTCAGACACGTACCAGTTGCAGCACAGGGATGGGAGGGAGAGACGGACTAGCCAGGGCTGTAAAGCACGGCTGCCCCCCTTAGCGATAGCTAGTCACTAGGTCAGCTTAGCTGTACTGTCAAACCATATGCATACTTTATCCTCCTCCTCAGCCAGGCGCAGCTTCTTCTGCGCCACAGCTTGAACACATGCTGCTGCATCCTCAGAGGAAGCAGAGGGTGCCAGCCCTGTGCTAGCCCATGCTTCCTTTCAGCTTTCACACCGAGTAGCAGCATACCACACCAGCTAGGAACTGGTGGGTACTCTAGCCTCTCCTCCTGCTGTTTACATTTGAGCATAAGCATCATTATACTGATTCTATGGTTGAAAGATTATTTTTAAGGTGACTTCAAGCTGGCATTGTGTAAAATCTAATACTTCAACAAAACACCATGCACTGCTGCCACTGCTGCCTGCTTTCAGATGGCAATTACTGGTGGAGAAACGGGCATGATAACATTTCTCCCTTCTGAAATTACAGCAAACTCTTAGCACCCCAAAGCTGATAGGAAGGTTAGGCTCCTAAAGAGAACCAGGGCCTATGCTGGGGCAAGGATTCCAGCAGAACCCTTCTTCAAGCTGCTCTGCACCTCAGGGCACCTTCTCCGATTTCCTTAAGGAGGTGTCTGCCTAAGTGTTATCGAATGAAGTGTTCTTCCACTTGTGCTCCACAAACAGCAAAGTGGTTTGCAGCGCTATCACCTTCATGTCACAGAATGGAGATAATTAGGTACGAAGAAGCAAGGCTAAGACCAAACACCAGGTGACTGGAATTGGAAGTCCGCTCCTAACTCTTGCATCACCTGCAACTCACTTCAGCTTTCCTTTCTTCAGTTTCTCCACGTGAATAGTGGCTGCTGCATCACTTCCCCTACATGCAGTAGTGCTCCATTCCTCAATCTTTATAAAACGCACCGAGATGTGCAGGGAACAGCATCATGGCAAGACTCATCATAGCTACAGGATGGAGAGGAGAGGTGGACAGGCACCACCACGTGCCGTGACAGGCATGCTGTAGTGCGTGCTGTTACTGCGGGGGAGGAAAGAGACAAAGTCCTCAGAGTCCTCGGGTAAATCTGTACCGGAGCAGAGGCATTCAGAGCAACTGTGTCTTCCCAAAGGTTGTTCACACAGGTCAGAGATATACAGCACAGGAGAAAGCTGTCTGCTGAGCTCATGCTCCCGTTGTGGCAATGTGGCATTCTGGATATATTCCTTGCATTACAAACATTACTTCTGCCAGCCCGTGCCTGCGAGCCATTCTTCAGCCAAATATCCTCTGCGTAAGTATCGAGGATCTTTGCATTTGAGAGAGGAAAAGAAAAAGAAAAACCAGAAATAATAGCCTTTTTTCCTGCATCCAACATTTTACACGGCAACAATCTTAACCATAAAAGCCAAGGCAATGCATTCGCTGAGAACTACAAATGCTGTGCATCAGCACATTTTCACAGTTTTACGTAAAAATAAAACCAGAGGTAGGAAGCAAACCCAAGAGTAACTGCCTAACTAATGCTTCCTGTAAAGTGCCAACTGAGACACGGCTTTCCGTCTGGATCTAAGTTTTCCGAGGCCTAAAACATTGCTGCTATTTCCCATGGTTTCCACCGAGTTTGTTCCAGGTTTAACAGCTGTAATGTTTCTTGGTACACTGCTCCTGACAGGTATTTTGTTTCTAATCCAGAGTTGGTGATTCCAGCCTTGCAGCACCATGTTTGCAAGGGACAAGTGACACAGGTGCTAAAAGCAGCAAAAAGGCATCAGGTTTGCATCCTTCAGCCTGATACTAGGGGTTATCCATAATAACACACTGAAAATATTTTACCAGCTGCTGAAATTCCAAAAAAGCGCAGCTTAGAATCAGACACAGCACCGTACTTAGTGGCCAGTATTAGCTTATCTACCACAAAAGCTGAGGGATACAAATTGTCTGCTTAGTTGCATATTATTATCTGCGCTGAGCCTGCAAGTTACGGCATGGTGCAGTGCAGAGGTTACGTCGGCTCCCTGGGCAGTAACGGAGCACAAACACAAGGCAAGGCAGCGCTTTGACAAAAGGAACATCAAACACACTTCCACACCAGGCTGTCCTGTCTCACATCTGCCACACGACCTTCTATCAACCAAAGGGGACAGCAGGAGGGGAGCCCAGGTGCTCCAAGGAGACACAGAAAAGGAGACTTAGCGACCAAATGTGCTTCCTACTTCGGTGATTATTCCCGTCACGAAATACAAAGTGTCGCTGACCGCGCGGCATTCTCGGTGTTACCAGATGAACTGTTATGCTTACAGTTTCTAGTTGTCAGGGCCGGCATTGCGCAGGATCAAATCCTGGAAGTGCACAGAATGTCAATGGTAGGAGAGAAAGATGGGGAGAACGCGGCATGACAGACATAAAAAGAGGATTGTAACAAATCTCCCAAACGCAGAATGCTCAACTACAGTGTTCAGTTACAGCTACAAAATGCTTCACAAAGACATAAGAGTATTTAACCTCCTTCTGCAATACGACAACGGCACCTCCCGTTTTTTCGAACAAGCCTAGAATTACGGATGGAAAACACTAAATAACAGTATTTTCATGGACGCAAATTAAAGAGACTGTCACTCTCCAAAGTTCAGAAAAGCTTTTCATTTATGTTAATATACACAAATATGTAATGACTTCAAAAGAAAATATCACAAAGCATAAACTGGTACTAAATAAATCGGTAATACAAACATGCTTACTTTTATATTATTGTAATACAAACCAACTTGCATCTGATGGGTAACTCTTGTTTGGGCTCACACTAGAGCAGCAGGAACACCCATCTCTTTTTGATGGCTGACCAAAGTCAGTCATCAGAAACAATGTTTCACATAATTATTTATGACTCAGGACAGCCTGAGGCTGTTGAGATTTCACAATGTCAAAACTTTTGACATTGCATTTTGAAGCCACGGTGAGCTTTTTAAACAACCATTTTTTTTTCCAGAGCTAAAGATCACCACAGTACCCAGAAATAGGGGCAACAATCTGCAGACACCCTCTGTTAGGTTCGTTTTCCAGCAGGTACTCCCTAGGCTTCACTACGAGTCAGGAAAGCAGCTACAAAGTTCACGCCGAAGACACCCGGACATCCCAGAGCGGTGTTTCAACTCTTACTCGCTTAACCACAGCAATTCCAAGGCGAAACCTAAATTATTTCCTTGTAACCTTGACAGCGACAGCGTAAGCGCACGGCCCTTCCCGGGCTGGGAACGCCGCTTCAGCTCGAGGGTGGGGAGCAGGGCGCGAAGGCAGCCGCCGCTCGGCGGGCTGAGGGGCCCCCTGAGCCGGCGGGGCCGGCCGAGGGCAGGGGCCGCTCCAGCAGCCCTCACAGCCTCCCGGGGAGCGGCCCTCGCAGGGCTCTGCGGGGACGGACCCCCGCGCTCCCGTCCCGCTCCCTCCTTCGCCCCGGCGGGACCGGGGGAGCAGCCGAGGGTCTCCCGCGGAGGGCCGGGCGGTCACGGCCCGCCTGCGCGCCTCGCCCCACGCCGGCCCCGCTCCGGGCCGCCGCCTCCCCTCAGGGGACGGCGGAAG
>VZTV01082309.1:0-12081 GCA_013400875.1 Anhinga rufa | reverse complement strand
CCCCCCATTCTCCACAAAACCAAAATGCCTGCCTTGTTTCTGGTATCAAATTGCAGTATATTTAAATAATGATGAGATGTTGTAGTGAAATAGAGTTTATTTTGGTTTTCGTCATGAGGTTGGTCTTTCTTGCCCTAAAGCACTAAGAAGAGTTCTGATTTGACACAGAGGGATCCAGACTCCAGCTACAGCCTTCAGAATTTGTCTTTTAAAAATGAGATATGTGGCAGTAGCAATACTAGATAAAAATTTCTCCTCTATTAAAAATAGTTGTTTGTTGAAGGGTAATGGTTACTTGATAACCAAAATAACTTAGTATGCAGAGGGATAACTAAAGCTAGTAAGCCTATTCTCTTTGGCTACTTCTGTGAAGCATGCAGGCTTTTTGAGGCAGAAATCCTCTAAGTAAAACTCATAAATGGTTATTCAAAGTCAGGAAGTTGAGTAAGGATGGAAGGCAGTGCCTTCTTTAAGTTGTCATCTCTGACTTAATTTAGTGGAAGTAGGCAAAATGGAACTGATACACTAAGAATATAGGACATTGCCTGTAACTCTGATTCGATGAACAAAACCTGCCAAGTACCAAAAGTGTCCTGCTGTAACTGTTTTTCTCTTCTCTGAATTGTTACACCAGAAGCAAAATGAAGTACAATAGTGGCGTGCTCCAGTGTTGAGGTTTCTCAGAGTAAATGCCAAAAAATAGACCCAACATTTGTAAGAGTTGCCAATGGCAAGAAAAACAAGGGAACAAAAACAAAACTTGCTTACATGTGTGGGAGTACTGTGTATGTGCAGAAGATGAGGCTAGTGCAGGAATCGCCTGGTTGGGTTCCCTTTGACTAACTGCTGACTCCTTCTAAATCTGCTTCTCTGAGGCCAATGGGAATTCTTGCTGTTGACTTCAGTGGGGCTGGGGTTTCACCTGGTTCTTTTTGTGCACAGACTAAAACTGCCCTTGCCCTTGCAGAGTTAACTGTCCCAAACTTCTGCTAGAAGCTGCTATTAAAAGAGAGGGCTCAAGAGACTATTCTTAAAGTTGGAGACTTCATTTAGAAACAAAACCCCACTGACAGACTGATCCCAATCCTTTGGGCTCTGAGCCACGTATCTTCCTTGAAAATACAGTGTTGCCAGCAGAACTGTTGACTTGTCACTTAAGATTTCTGTGGAATTCATGGTAAATGGACATGTCACTTGATGTGGTAGAAATGTGAAATCTTAAAACACTTTTCCTGATGCTCTAAAGCAACTGAGATCACCAATGCACATGATTCAAGTTTTAGTCTACTGTATGAAGGGTAGATGAGACTGTCCATTGTACCATCTTTATTTGAGGTTTGGGGCATGAATTCTGGCAGTTCAAGAAAACCCTGTAACAGTTTCAAATCAAATAAAATGGAAATATACATGGATTCTGGAGTCTAATGAATCTTTACCTTTAGTTCTAGCTTATGACCGTACAACAGGTGAGGAAACGCTGAGCATTTGTATCTCTTAAGGGACAGGCCATGGAGTGGGTAGTCAGCCTTATGGTCAGGTGGGCTATGTTTAAGGGCTTATAGCGGCGTGTATTAATATGACTTTTATTTATACTAGAAGTTTAGTTTGCTACCTGTCAGAGTGTCTTCTTACTCCCACCATATAGGACCGGTTTGAGATTGTGAATTGAGTATGAATGAAGCTTTGATTTGCTTTTCACTTGAAAGTAGCTCTGCTAAATTAAAGAATAATAATAAAAACCCTAAAACCAAACATCTGGATGGTTGCTGTCACCGAAAACCATCAGCTACTGATAATTAGAGGTGTTATTTTGGGGCTTTTCTCGAGCGTATCATTCCAGGTTCTTTCTGGAGGCATAAAGGGGGGGGGGAATCAGAAATGCAGCAGGTTTCCATAGTACAGAATGTTAAACTATTTAAAGTGTTTCTTGTGTTAAATATCGCTGCCAGCAACTATCAAAATGCCAGTTGTCAGTATCTTCCTTGTAACAATTAATTGTTCTGCTTGCCTGAAATTTTGAAAGTCAGTCCTCTGTGGAAGCTCAGTATGCTTTTGAGACTCTGAAGTCCAACTTTATCTGGTCTGTTGTTGAATTCACTAGAGGCATGCTAAGAATGTCCATTTCATTCCTTCAGGATGCTTGTTGAAGGTTCATTCCATAAATGAAGGATTGTCAGTTGTAGAAATGAGATTCTTGATATCAGTCAGTAAAATGCAGTTGTGTGCTGCTTCAGGATCTTCCTAATCCATAACGTGCTTTTACGGTGGGTTAGTTATTAATTTCCAATTCAAAGGTTCCATTTTGCTTTCTCTGGCTTAAAATAAAAATGCAGCCATAAAGTTACTGTCTTGCTAGTAGAACATTTAAATGTCCAGTACTTATTGGGAAAGGAACAATTTGGATTTGTGGTTCTCAGTGATACAGTCTGTATTTAAGGAATGTTAAAGTGCCAAGAACTAGATAATTTTAATAAAGTTGGACTTCCCAAATGCCTGCTGTAGGAATCTGGCATCTGTATTTATTTGAGCTGATGATAAATGTAGGAGAGGATTAGTTTTGTGCCCCCATCCCCCCCAGTTCAGCTGTGCCACGTTTAATCTTATTCACAAATGAAGAGGAATTGGCAACTAAAAGTGACTGTCTCCTGCTACTTCAGTTTTGTCTTTGTAGCTAGCATTACCAGTCATGTCCAAAGTAGCTCTCTTATGAAACTTAAACAGATGAATTTTTAATGGTGCAAATTGCCTTAGAGACCCGACACCAGAGGGGCTCGGGTTTTTGGTATTTGGCTGCATCTCTTTGCTCTCTATCACTACAACATGGCTGAGACACCTGTGCTGTTTAGGTCAAGTAAACACAATATAAATTTGATACGGCTGCACATCTTGGAGTTTGCTTATCTGAGCTTTTGCAATAGTTGCATCTCTTTGTCTTTCTAGTTTTGGCCTGGTTGAGCAGTTTTAAACTTGCTTGTGGTTTTATGTCAAATACCATCACTAGAATGGATGATTAGGCTAATAGGGCTTCACGTTCTTTAAAGGTGCTTGTTTACAAGGTAGTAATACTACTCTTTCCAATATTGTCATGGTCAGAGAAATTAATACCTCATATTTTACAAGACCAATTTGTATCAGAGGCCCAAGAAACTAAATTTTACTAAACGCATGAGTACTCAAAAATCAGGTTTCATCGCTGGACTGTAATTTAGTTCCCAAATTGTCCCTCTGTGTTTTCAGCTTTTAATTTCACAAATTGGTTTTAATGGTCAATAGGGGCTTTATTTCGGTATTTAAGAAAATAATAATGTGCATATTTAAATTTCAGATATATAAATAGGGCGCATACAAGGGGGGAGGAAACCTGATATATATTTGCTGATAAATTCTTCAGAAAAAGTTAAAATGTCAGCTTGTGTGTATCAAGGTTAATATGAGAGCCTGCAAGCTCTAGCAGATGGAAGAAGTGACAGCAGAAAACAGAACTGAGGAGTCTAATACCAATTTGGATAAGTCATAACTATCTTGTATCTAGAGTTTGGCTTCTGAGGCACCAAGTGTAGTTCCACCATGTCTGTTTGAAGTGAGATAGAACAGGAAGGAATATTATTTTTAAATAGGGAGAGTAGAAATTATGCAAATAAAATAGGAGGTATAAAAGAGGGGGATTAGGAAGGCCATTTTCTAAATTATAGTATAAAAAGCACTCCCTGAGGCAGGGAGTGGAGTGTAAGTGGTTGGATAGGAGGAGAAGTGCTGCGTGGGTAAGCACTGCTTTCACAAGTGACAGATCCATCTGACTTTAAATCAGCCAAAGTGTTTGAAGTTCAGTACTTGGGGAAGGCATCCCACTTAATTTTTTTCCTTAAAAGAATCAGGAAAACCTGTCCAGAGAGAAGGTAGAATTTTGCGTTGGTACAATGCTGTCTAACCAGTTGCCTAGAGAGAGAACTGAGAAAGGACAAACTCCAAGATAGTTCAGCAGTCTTATTAGGAAATAACTTTTTTCATATTTAAAAAAACTCTCTTACTCTGCATGATAAAAAGCTGAGACACTGACTCAAATTGCGATGAAGACATTTTCTTTTGTTGTGAAGCATCTTCTAATGGTACGTATATCATGGTTTTATGTTCAGTTGCTTAGAACATCTGTTGATACAGGAAGGTTAATGAAGTTCAATGGGCTGCTTAGCCAGAATACAAATATTAAAAATGTATCACAGTATTAATGAATCACCAGAAAAAGTAGTGCATCTGGAATACTGGAATGGAAAGCATCATCTAAAAGCAACTGCGTGCACTGAAAAGAAGCAAGCCCATTTTGTAGCAAGAGCGTAGGACCAGGAGCGTGGGTGGCGTTTGGCTTCGGCTTTCCACTGAGCTGCTATGCTAACCTCAAGTAATTGAGTTTCACTTTGCCTCAGTTTCCCTAGCTGTACCAAAAACCCAACAACCTACCTCACAGGGGTGTTGTGAGGCCAAAGCTGTTCTTTGTCAAGGGCTGGGGCTGATGCAAGGTTCTACAGAGGACTAAAAATCTTTATGAAAAGATCTTTATATTAGCTTTCATTACAGTATTTTAATGCTACTTTGGGAAAGGCTTATTTCTACAGAATGTAATATACGCTCTATTTAAGTATTATGTAATTAGGCTTATTTTAGTATGTATGGGTAAGGAAAAAGTTCAGGCTGAGCACTCTAACTGGTATTTCCTCTCTTTAATTATCTGTGCAACCCAAATGGTATATTAATGTGAGGCTTTTTGTTTTTACGTGGAATACATTAAAATCAATATTGCTATATTTTGTAAACCCCATGACTGAAATAAAATCCTGCTCATAGTTGATAGCCATCTCTTATAATGTGGCTGTTTTAAAGTTTGTTCAGATTATGTGAACGAGAAATGTTCACTCCTGAAAGTATGTATTTGTCAGGACACTGTGTGGTATTTTGTAGTAGGAATGTAGTCGTCTTCCCCTCTCCACATGTAAACACATTTGTCCTGCTGTTCATCCTTTCCCGTATTTCAGTTGAAGTAGCATGCAGATAAGAGTGGAAATACGGCAGAGAGAGTAAGCTTGACTTCAGAACTTTTAAAATCTGGTATTAAGGCAGGCTGTGGAGGAAAAAGATGAAGGGAATAAACCAAAGGGAAATAGTTACCCATGGAGAGGTTTCTGTGAAACAGACAAAAGAAATGGTGGGAAGATAGAGCTGAGAGGGGTAAGCGGAGGGATTGGCAGAAGGAGGAATACAGATAGAAGCGGTGATTACCCTGTTTACTGTTATCTCCCATTTTATCAGTTAACTGCAGCTGAAGGAACACAAATAATTTTTATGAATATGCCCTTGTCTGCTCTTGCTGGCGATGTCAAGGTTCATTGCTCACCTTTTACAGTGGGCCTCCAAACAGAAGCAGAGAACGGTGGTGGCATGCGTGCAGACAGATTGGACCTCTGCTGGGTACTGGACAGAGATGAGGCCCAGCAGCTATGTTCTCTTACTGATGTTTTTATCATTGCAGCACCTCTAAGACAGTTGTTAGTGTGCATCAGCTGTGATAATTCTCCGTCAGAAATGATTACTGTTAAATTTCAACAAACTATTGCAGTTGCTTCAGAGGGAATGTTTAACTAGCTGAATAATAAGCATTAAAGAATAACACGGGGCTTTTTGGAATACTTATGGTGGTGATGATGATGATCAGCAGTGATATTGAGGTCAACAGATTGGTAGGTGGCTTAAAATGACTTTGAGGTATATATCCTGTTACGTGGTGGGGAGTAGGAGTACTTTTAAGATGTGTATCATCTAGTCTTTTCCCCTCTTAAATAAACTACCTTGGTCTTACTGTCTTTCCAGCTAAGAGCAGCTGCTTCTACGATTCTCTTACTGCTTTCCTCCCTGTATTTTTCTCATATGTCACTCTTTTTAAGGTGCTGGTGAAACCGCAAATATTCATGAGGACCTCTAAGAGAAATACATGCTGTAATATTTTTCCATATTGTTCTGTCTTTAATACAGCCTAACATCTTATTCGCTTTCTTGACTGCAACTACACATTGAGCAGATGTCTTCATCGAGCTGTCCATGGTGATGCCTAGATCGTCCCCTTGAAAGATCACAACTAATTCAGAATCCACCAGAGCATGTATGAGTGGTTTAAAGCCTTTCCAGTATCCATTGCCTTGGGTTTACTTTCTGTTGACATTCACTTGCCACTGAATTGCCAAGTTTACAGAGTGAGTTAGCCTGACCCTGGCAACCACCGTCTTCCCCAGTGCTGACAACCCAAATTACTTTCTATGGGCATTGGCTTTTGCCATCCGATCTACGGAAGTCTTCAGTTTCATGTATATAATTCACTCTTCTTACCAGTGATGAGCATGGCATGCTCTTACTAACTTTTACTCAATCTGACCTCTTCTGTTCTGTTTCTTGTCTCCTATTGTCCTCTTCTATCCTCAAGAATATTCAATATTCTGTACTGAATTTTCTTTCTAGCTCAGTTATAGCACTGAAGTCATCGAGTTACAACTGTCTGCTTTATTTCAAATGATTTGCCTACAGAAAACTGTTAGCTAAAATGTTATTACAAGCTTCCTTTTTTAAATTAAAACAAATCGCTCACTATGTATCTCTTTCAGAGCATATACAACCATAACAGAATGATTCAAACCATAAAAACAGGCTGATGCAAGAGAACAAATGCATTGAGAAATTGGTAAAACAGTTGTGAATCTGATCTCCCAGAGCTTAACTTCATTGGTTTCAGTGGAGTTATTTCTGTCACTTGCGATCAGTTTCATTAAATCTTGATTTGAGATCTTCTCACTTGAAGTCTAGATACAGCAGCCAGAATCAAGCGCAAGTGAACAAGCCCCTTAGCAACCTTGTTTTAAATTTCTGGGTTATGCTGCTCTTTCTTTGTGGCAGAGATGGAGCAGGTGTATTACTTGGTCTCTGACGAGCAACTAAATGGGCTCGGCCATGCTCAGTCTAACACTGGACGTTGACATTAGATTACAGTATTTGAGATGAAGAGGAGTGCAGCAGCACTGGGGGGGCAGGCTTAGTCTTTGTGGTTTGTTTCATCTCTTCACATTCTCATCTTGTACTTTAAAGATCGTACGTCTGTAAATAAGGTTAAGCCTTCAAGTGTTGACTGCATTTACCAGTATCGCTGCGTTTATAAATACAAGGGAGGTGTCATACGGGAAGACTCAAGCCTGTTAGGATGTATAGCCTACCACTTAAGAGCTGCATTGTCTCAGTACCAGAATACTGTGTCACATAGAACAGCTGCTTTCCAGTACTAAGGATGATGTGTGGCCAAGAATGGACCTTGGATTTTGCATCCAAATAACTTGTATCTGTTAGGTGTGCTGTTAGAGCCATTACTAGTATTCTTTCAAAAACCATTGTGGCTGCTGGGGGGTTGTAAAGTTGGCAAATGGGAGCTGAGGTTTCTTTTGTTAATTTTGAGGGGGTGGGCAATAGAGCAGATGCAGCAATATCTGGTAGTCGGTAGAATGCAGTACTTCATACCCTCTCCCACACATCTAAAAGACTCATCTCTGCTGCTATACTCACCAAAGCCCTGTCTTGCCACTGTAAATCCTTACTGTGCTACTTACTAACCACCCAGTAACTCCACGGCTGACTAGTTCTCTGACTGTGCACTGTGTCTTTAGCTGGGAATTCGGTAACAGGCAAACTGGCTTTGTAAACTGGCATGACAGTGTTTTCTAGATAATTGGCTCTGCTAATTTTTTTTTTTTCTGCAACTCAAAAGTCCAGCAAAAAATCTCTTGATTTGACCTTTCTTCACCCTAGAGTATTCCCTTCTTCTTTTGTTCATCTACGTTACTACTATGCCAAGGATTTCTAATGAGGTGCCTGAATTATTCACCACATATTTAGAAAGCAGCTCTATAAGCAAGAGCTCTTGAGTCTTGATTGTGCAGTATTTCTTCAGTCAGGGCTCTAGCATCGCAAATATGGCCCCATCTGTTGCAAAATTGCTTAGCAAGTAAATGTGATCTCCTTGAAGAATTTAAACCTAGACCCTCAAAGGCTACATGGGAGCTTAATTCCCACAGAATAGAGCAACATGAAGGCAGCAGCACGCCCCAGTACAATACAGTTCAGCTATGAAAAGGAGTAGGGTTGCATGACTGGTAACATGCTAGCTCAAACAAAACTGTCGTATCTGGCCAGCAGGGTCTAGCCCAAAACATTTTTATTTTTTTAATGACAAGATGACTGTGTGAAGAATAGTAAGAGGACATCTCTGTAAGTGAAAAAATAGGGAACTGAATTTGCTTTTAACAACGTACCAGAAGGTCTCACCACCAGACTTAACCTGAAGAAATGAAGATAGAGCCATTTGAGTGCTTACTGTAGTGCAAAAGAAAGAATGATGCAGTCTGGCTGGGAGCCCACCGAGCACTGCAGAAACTGGTTCAGCAAAGGAAAGTACAATGGAGCTATTTCTGAGAACCCTGTGTGGCCCCCACACTTAACACAGGAACCTAACGGTGCCTGTATATTTATATAATTATATGTTTATAGTCATAATTTAAGTTCAAAACCTGAACTATATATATATTTTTTTGTCAGTAGATTTTTTTACCCTGGTTTACCTATCATGGCTTCTGCATATGACAACTTCTAACTGTGCAGTGCACACACCTGTTGTCCTTTTGTCCCATGTTAGAGTAATGGTATCAAACTCTGTAAAGCACTTTTGTGATGTTTCCTGTGAAGAAAGCTGAAGAAAATAAATTTATCTTAACAGCACCAACTGAACGTATACCCCCGAGTCTGTCTGGCTTTTGTTGTGTTCACCCCCCTCTCCAGTGACGGAGCGATCAGCAGTCAGTGTGACCGAGAGCAGCGTGCGGGTTGTCGGGGTGTTGTTCTAGGCTCAGAGGAGAGGCTGGCTCTGGCTGTAACAGCTGCTTTCTGCCTGTTCCCTGTCCTCCTTCCTTCACCGTAGCTGCTCAGTGCCTGCCTTCCCCCCGGCTTACAGCCGACATCCACCTGGGCAGCCCACGCTGGGGCCCGTTCGGAGCCTAGATGCGTGCGCAAGCTGAGCGGATGGCTGGAGAACAGGTATTGCTCAGATCCCACGTTACTGGTTCCACTGGGGGTTGGCATGGGTCTGATTTTAGCTGCTCCCCCTCTGCCCTGCCCCCAGGATTCACAGCAGCTGCAGGAACTGTGTCTCCAAGACTTCTTTAAAGCTTAGCTAAGTGGGTCAGGGAGTGGTTTCTTATCTGTAAAGTGAGGATAGCAGCACTACCCTTCCCCTGCAGCTTCTTCTGAGGAGGGGGAAGAAGAAAAATACAATAAAGTGACAGGTCTTAGGTCTCACCTACTACTATCCACACCTATTTAAAATGCCTGCAATGCAAAGCAGCATCTTGGAGGTAAAACAGAATTGCCAATGAAATACAAAGTCAATTAAAAATGTGATTTAAGGCATTAACAGCAGCATTCTTTTCAGTACATGGACGTGGAGCAAGTCAGAGATGCTCGACATCCACAAATAGCAAAAAGATCAAGCCATTGAGATCAAGAAAAGCAAAGCAGGTGGTAAGACTGTAGTTGTTGCAATCTTGCCACAGCCTAAGCCCCCACTGAGAGGGGCACAGATTTCACTTTTTAAAAAAGAATCATTGGCATCTTTCAATCCTTCCTGACAATTCCTTCAAGTCATCCCAACAGCGTCTTGCAGATTTCACTGACAAAACATCCACTGCGCTAAAGGAGGAAGCAGAAGCACCAAGTACAGCCTTGCACATAAAGGCAAGCTGCCTTCCTGTTCTGTCACCCGGGGACTCCCACAGCTCAGGCCCCTTGTGCCTCCCCCAGCAGCAAGGGGTTAGCTCTCCCCAGCCTAGAGTAAGACTCCCAGATTGCTTAGGGTTCCTCCTTTCTTTTATCTGCAACTGATCAAAGACTTTCTATAAAACAAGTATTCAGCAGCTAGAAAATAAAAGAATACACCCCCCCACTTCAAAACAATAAAGAGGTAAATGAAATAGACTTTGAAGAAATTGCATACACTTCCCCAGACAACTCCACTGGTCTTGTGCAACTGGATGTCGTGCTTTTCAGTTCAAACAGGCTGCAGCAATTCTAGCTGCTTAAATCACAGCTCTTCAGGTTTCGTAAGCACACACGCTTTTACCCAGACGAACACAGTGCAACTCACATACAGTAAGTTCAGAGACCCACACCCCAGTTACTAAAAGGTCAAACAGTTTGTCAAATATTGTGGTTGTCTGACCAAGAACATTTCCAGCTGCTGGAAACTAACGTCTTTGTCCTGCCTCTGGTTCCTGTCGCAGACTCAAACGGGGAGCATGGTCAGACAAACTTCACCTCTTCTCAACCAGAGTTGGTTCTGTGATTTCTCAACAGATTCATGAGCACTCAGAATGGCAGCACCTCAACAGCGCCTCTCTTGGATAGAAATAATTTATTACACCCTCTATTAGTACAAAAATTTACAAGCCACTTCTTCTTGTCCGGTTTCCCTTTTCCTCTTCAGTAGAAAATATCAAAAGAGGAAAAATTCATGGAAAAGCTAAGTCCATTACTGCATGGGAAATGCAACAGAATTCTCATCAACTCATATTTTCCCCACAACTGGCAGATAAAAGATGTGATAAGCATCTCACAAAGTATTTCTTAAGCATTATTATACAATGGTGTCCCTAAATACATTACATTACATTTTCAGGACATTTTGGAGACAAAGTATTTTTTGGGTGAGTTCTTGCCACATATTTAGATGCTACTGGTAACCAAAGCAATCTTTCCTATGAGCATAACTGTGAAGTCATTTTAATCTCAGGACAAATTACAAGTGAAACTCAAAGTTTATACTTTTTCATTCTCACCAGAAAAATAGGAATTTAAAAATGTACAAATTAAAAATGTAGAATATGCTCAGTGTATTCTGGATCGCTTAACTTTGCTCATTTCTCCCACTGCTTTTCTTTTCTGCGATACTCCAGTTCCAAGTTCTGCATTATTCTGAAGGCAAGATGCAGCTTCCGGCAGGCAGTAGGACTCCATTGGGGGAGGTGGATCCTTCAATAGAGGAAGAAAAAGAAAACAAAAAGTGGTTTAGCTCAAGAAGCTTCTGAGAAAAAAGAGACAGCTCATTAGTTTCCTAAAATTGAAAATAACAATACGAACACTGCACACCTACGCTTTGAATATGTTTTGCAAGCTCCCTACCCTGCAACAGATCCCACTGCCAGCACCAGAACAAGTCATGTTATAGCATTTAAAATTTGAGGCCACAGATCGAAATACTCGCACTTGTGGCCACAATTCCTGGCAAAGGAGGCACAGGAACGGTAGAGCAGCAGCCCCTTTCAGAGGCTTGAGGCGGCTGGCATTGTTGGAGGGGAGATGCCTGCCCCATCCCCACCCGCCCCAGGGAGCGCCCTCGGGCATGCACACCTGGATGAGGTAGTCAGCAATGTACTCCGGTTTCAGGCAGTTCACTCCTTGCGCTGCTGCCTCTGCTACATTAACCCTCGTGTCATCCGGCTTCAGCTTACTGAAGTCAGCAAAGAGGTGAGTTGCTTCTTTGAAGAGAGACACAGAATGACCTGAAAACACCTACAGATTGAATCACAACAGACAGAATCGAATTTATTTTTGTGCTTCTTCCCCAAGACAAATGCAGTTCATGACCTACAATTTCACTCATCAAATTAACTAGCAAAACAACGGGAAATAAAATGCCATTTACAGCCACATTCTGTACCACCACGCACCTTCCAGGAAGGGTGATCCTTCTCATCAGAGCCGGGCACAGAAATTCTACTTTCAGTTCCCACCAGCACTACTGACCTGTGTGACCTCAGACAAGCTGCCCTGCCTGACCACATGCAAAATGAAGGTGACATAGCTTTTTCCTCCCACCCTTTGACCATATCTCAGCTATCCTGTGTAAGCAACTTTGTTGGTTAAGGCGTTTTACTCACATGGAAAATGCCCAGCAGACAGTTTAACAGGGAGGGGAAAAAAAATACGTTTAATTATTTTTTAAAAAAA
>VZTV01082308.1:3808-13868 GCA_013400875.1 Anhinga rufa | reverse complement strand
GCTGGGAGAAGAAGGAAGGGGGAAGGGGGCATTTGGAGTTATAGTATTCATCTTCCCAAGCAACCATTATGTGTGAAGGAGCCCTGCTTTCCTGGAGGTGGCTGAAAACCTGCCTGCCGATGGGAAATAGTGCATGAATTCCTTGTTTTGCTTTGCTTGTGCTCACGGCTTTGCTTTACCTATTAAACTGTCTTTATTGACCCATAAGCTTTCTCACTTTTACCCTTCTGATTCTCTCCCCCATCCCACCATTGTGGGGAGTGAGTGAGCAGCTGTATGGGGCTGAGTTGCCAGCTGGGGCTAAACCACAGCAGAAGTGATTTTTATTTTAGTTCAACGCTATGAGAACAGGGTCCCACTCACATCATGATTGTCCAAAAGGTGAAGGCTTTGATGTTAAATGTTATTTTCTATGAAGTGCTACTGGAGATGAGGTCTCTCCTGCAGTAGAAGTGGGAGTCATTTACCCAGCATTGCAATAAATATTACCAGTGCATTGTTTCCACCAAGATTGTACAGCAAGGTTACAATGGCATGCTAGATACAATGCTGTAAAAACAAACAAGCAACACTCCTCCTCTACCTTTTTGTCAGTGCATGGACATAGCCATTGGGTGTTTCTACCTATTCTTAAATTAAGGAGTGTGTGGCAAAATGGTGCTGAAGACAAAGTAATTTTCACAATTATCTCCTGGAATTACATAGTAAGACAGATATTTGAAATATTTGGGGATTTATACAGTCTTCTGTCTTCAATAAAGTGGAAAATTATGTTGTCTTCATTATGGTTTTGCTTCCTATTAGTTAGCTCAAACTAGGAACGTGATAGTCTCCTAGTGCAAAGAAAACTAGATGCTTTATAGCCTAGCTGTGAAGGATGTTTTCCCAAGGAAGCTGAAGGAGCATGGCGTTAAGGTAAAGTCTCTTGGTAATTTATTATTTGTATTATGAAAGATACTTTCTCCCTCTTATATGCTTTACATATCAGAAAGAAATGACAGGGTTTTGTGCTAAAAAATACAATGATATAAATAAGTTAATTCCAAGGTTGCATTAAACCATTTTCCTGGATATCAAAGGAATACAGCATTTACCCTGATGTTCTAAGTGATGTTCTAAGTGATGTTCTTTCTTTGCATAGCTATTCCAAGTACCATATTCTGCCCTCACCATGTTTCTCAGCACAGACCAGAAGGAGAGAGATTCTGCAACGGCATACCGTGAGTGTGATCTGGGCTTTCTTATGTGGATTAGGGCTGAGCTTTATTTAAAATTATTCTCTATTTATAGGAAGCTCCAAATGGTTTGTGTCCCTAAACTGGTCTTTTATATGAGATTTTTAATATCTGATGAAAAATATTTTATCTTGTAAATGCTTCCATTTTTCCATCTAAATAGGAGACATTTTTTTATTGTCTCAAATTGTCTGATTAGCTATAAACTCTTTTCGGTTTATTGCTAGCCAGACAAAACAATAAAAAACACTCTAACCCAAGCCAGGATAGGAAATAATGATTTCATTTAAAGGTGATGTTTAGGGAAAAAACCCGAAGTGTGGATCTTGTCTAACGTTCAGTTAAAGAAATCCTGAAAGCAATTTTGAGTATTTTTGGGGGTTTTTGTGTTTTATTTTGTTTGCATCTCCTTATGTTTAGGTGTTTTATGTTATAAATTCAAATCTCCTAGCTGTCTTTCCTGAAAAAATTTCTAGAACTCTTAGAACTAAGACAGTTAACCCCACCAAAAAAAAGAGTAATTTTGTGTGCATGTTCACAGCAACTGAAATCTCTCTTTTTATTTCATTTGTGTTTGTTTGATTCTAACATACACCAGGTAGTTTAAAGATAGATCTTACTGTAATATAACTAGCACTCTGTGTCTGTATTAGTTAAAAGAATGACGGCTTCCAGACCATATCTCTGGCTCTTCAACAATCAAAACCAGACAAAGTTCTTTCTTTGAAGCAAATTGATCAGACCAAAAAAGTGCAATGAAAATCTTTTCAAGATGCCTGTATAGATCATAAATTGAATGTAAAAACAGTTTCTTTCCTTCCTACTCTCTTCAGCTCTGTTCTCACGCCTTCTTTAACTCCTGTCTCTCTCAGCTACCAGAATTAAGTAAGGTAAAGAGAAAAGAGTGCTCAAATGTCCCATGAAAGACTTTTCTGTCTCTTAATTTGTCCTTCAGTGTTGCTTCAGAACAACTTGTAATTTTTTTGTTGCAGCTGTTTTCTCTTCCTGGCAAGAGCCCTTTTCTCTTCCATTAGTCCTTCTAACCCTCAACATACTTGCTTGAGTATGTTGAAAACTAGACCATAGAGGTACAATAAAATGGCCAGAATTGCTAAAAAAATCATGTTAGAAATTCTAGATACAATATCCCCTGAGCAACCCAGTCCCTTTCCGGCCACATGGAACAGTTGTAATTTGCATTATCATCAACTATCTCAAGAGAAAGTCTGGGCTAGCAGTCATAGGACAGGACTAAACAGCAGGAGATTACAGTTGTGTTATATTCTTTGGCACTGACTGTATTCTGAGTCATCTGGCCTAAAGTCTAACTAAATCCATGTACCTAGTGGTTTCTATTGTCTGGTTTTATGTCTTCAGAGGCTGTGATCCAAATAAATGTACTTTCCTATCCGCTAGTCCCATGCAAGGCTTCACAAGCATGCAAGATTTGTGCTCATAAAAGCTGTTGAACTCCATGGCTGAGAGGTGTTATACATTTATAGTGTCATTTTATTGTTCAGAAAGGGTTTAACTTTTGAGTGCACAGCTGTTCTCCTAAGCCAAGTTAGGGTGGTGGAATGAACCATAGTTTTGACTTTTCAAATGTTGGTATTTTGGTATATTTTGAAATTATATTTGCTTGAAGTCAAGTTTTCTTGTAATGGTTATGATTATGTGAGAATCTTTTTTTCCTCTTTTTTTTTTAACAGGTGTTTTATTTAAACACTTTTGCCTCTCTTTGGGTTTTGTAGAGAATTCTTCTTGATAGACTTTCTTGGATGCAGTTGGTTGTTCAGGCATTTCTTCAACTGTTTAAAGAAAAACAGCTGTGTAATATGAAGTGTGCTTTTAAAACAAAGGTTGGGATCAGAGGATCCATTACCCTCTACTGGAGACAAGCAGAACTGCTTATTGTAAATCTTGTCCTGGTACTTACTATAAATGGATGATAGAAATACTACCATGGATTCCAAAGTTGCTTTGACATAAATCCTACTTACATTCTGGGCAAAACATAACTTACTTCAAAGACTATCTGGTTTCTGAAAGATCAGCTTTCCCAGCTAAGGTGGAAGGTAATACATCATAAATTCTGAGCACACAAGAACTCGGAAATCTGCCTGTTTCTCAGCTCTTGCTGCTACTTAGAAAATGAGGTTTCACAAAGGCTGTATTTCTGTTGCCTATAATGATGCTTCTGAGCTTTATTCTATGCAAGTGCTTGGTAAAACGCAGATCTAGAGCCCTAGGTAAAGGTTATAAATGTGTAGGTGGTGTTTTGAATGAAAGGTGTGCTTCAGGTGCATTGCCTTTGCAGTGAGTAGTCAACAGTTTGAAAGTTCTGCAAGGCCCATCTGAGACTAGTTTGTGGCCAAACACGTCAGATCAGGGTGAGGTTACGATTTCCACCATCTATCAGTATTTTTGTGTGTGTGGACTGAACTGTAACACTGCTAGCAAGATTGGATGTGAAGTTTAGGGAAGAAGATTTTTTTTGATTTTTTTTTACCCCTCATCGGTTTAAATTAATGTTACATGAAGCCTCAAATTTTCCATTCAGAAGCATTCTCTGTTTGGGACCATGCTAACAATGGTTTAAATGATCCAAGTCTCCTGGGGAGCCTCTCTTTCCTGTTCCTTACTTGATCTTCTATAGCTGCATACGTCCCTCATTACTGCACTGTCTGAACACCTCGCAGTCTGTGTGCATTGCCCTCCTGTAAGGTGGAGAAGTACTTTTATCCCTTTACAAGGATACATAAAAAGGCATGTGTTCAAGGTCACCGAGGGAGGCCGTTACAGAGCAGAGAACTTGAACAAACCTGAACTTAGGAGCTTTTGAAACACCTGTCACTTCCCAGGAGAACATGATAACCACCAGGACACAATCCGCTCTGGAAGCAGGCCTTCAGAATCCCCCATGGTGCTCCTGAGAAAGGAACATGGGATTCCTGGGGCCACTGAGAGAGAATAAGAAAAAAAGCCTGATATTTAGGTCAATGAGAAGAGCATTTCCTTATAAACAGGGAGTCTTGGTCCCTGTTCCTAATCAGTTTGTGTATTCAACCCTATGGATCTTTATGCAAATTGCATAAATAGTCTCTGGAGCTAGGACAGGAATTCAGTTTATTTCCCTGCCATGGGGATGCTGCATATGGCCATATTGCATGGAAACAGGAGTGGTAGGCTTGAAATCCTTCAGGGTGAGAAGGGTCTAGAACCCGGATTACTCACCACTCACCTGCAACAGAGCTGTAACAACTAGCCGCCTTCTTGACTGATTCAGAGGACATGAAGCATGAGCTGGATGCCCATGGTTAGATCTTTGCTTTCCCAAATGAAGACTTTGGTTGTTTTTTTAGATGTTCCCTTGTTCTGATGGTACTTAGAGTTGTTAGTAACCTGAATCATTCTCTGAGGCTGAGGTAGCTGTGCCTGACTGTGGCCTTAGGCTGTTAAGAACAGTATCTGCTGTTTCCAAGAGCTTTGCAGCTGTATTATTTCAAACAGAAGCCTGAGGTAAGTATAATTTTATTTTACAGAGGTCTGATCAGATAAGTGGCTTGAAAAATGTTTCACAAGTTACTGCCAAGCTTGAGATGAAAAGTCTGATGTTTTGGCTCCTGGTCCTGCTTTGGAAAAATGGCATTGAACATTAAAACTAGTTCCATTCTGGTCCTTGAGATGAAGAGTTTCTATGTTATCCCCTTGTGGCTCTTAATCTCAGCTGTATTCATCATGCAGCTTGTATAAAAGAGGCTCTTCCATGGAGGCTTCTAAAAGCCGATCAGAAAATAGATGACAAAACTCTCTTTCCTTAAACTGACCTTCCAGTTCTGCTGTTCTTGATATTGCTTTTTCTGCTTGTTCCCTGTAAAAGAAAATGGTTTGATGAGGTTTCTTTTCAGTGAGACAAATGAGCAAGCTTGCAGAGAGTGGAGGTATCGAGTTCCCATCCTCATTGCACATTTGTGCTTCTTTCTGTAGGAATGACCATGGAAGTGCTTGGGACCTTGATTGGAGCTGCAGTTCAGGGGCAGATTGTGGCCAGTGCTCATGTCTCTCATCACTGCACTGTGAATCCCCCAGTAAACACAACCGACTCCTGGCATGACACTCCCAGCTTTCCAGATCCTGCAGATCTCCTGTCTCATCAAGTAAGTGTCTATGGGAACACACTACATTCTCTTAGGGAGAGAAGTGTGGGTGGGTCTGTAATCCCGTATCGTATCATCCAGCTGGATGAGCATGAACATGACTTCCTTGAAATCAGTGACACTGGAGCTGAGACAATGACCTTGTTGCAAAGAAGGCTTCCAGTCTGTTGTCTTTGTAACCACTTCTCAGCATGACAGCAGAATTACACTGAGGAGCTTTGCTGAAGATGCCAAACTGTAAAGTAGGTAGGAGGTATATGGGCATTCTTTGTTTTCACTAGGTGGCCATCCTTTGTTTTCACTAGGAGCAGATTTAGAGTTGAAAATAGAACCTTAGTAAGAAAAGCTTACTTCACCCTGCCAGGAATACTGCATCCAGTTCTCAGGTGCCCAGCACAATAAAACATGGACCTGTTGGATGGGTCCAGAGAAGGGACACAAAAATGGTCAGAGGACTGGAACACCTCTCCTATGAAGAATGGCTGAGGGAGTTGGATTTGCTTAGCCTGGAGAAGAGAAGGCTCCAGGGAGACCTTATTGCAGCCTTTCAATATACAAAGGGGGCTTATAAGAAAGATGGAAAAAGACTTTTTACCAAGGCCGGTAGTGACAGGACAAGGGACAATGGTTTTAAACTGAAAGAGGATAGATTTACTGAATCACAGAATGGTGGGGGTGGAAGGGACCTCTGGAGATCATCTCGTCCAACCCCCCTGCGTGAGCAGGCACACCCAGAGCAGGGGCACAGGACCGCGTCCAGGTGGGGTTTGAATGTCTCCAGGGAAGGAGACTCCACAGCCTCTCTGGGCAGCCTGGGCCACTGCTCTGGCACCCGCACAGCAAAGGAGTTTTTCCTCATATTTAAGTGGAACTTCCAGATATAAGGAAGAAATTTTTTATGATGAGGGTGGTGAGACACTGGAAGAGGTTGCCCAGAGAAGCTGTGGATGCCCCATCCCTGGAAGTGTTCAAGGCCAGGTTGGACGGGGCTTTGAGCAGTCTTGTCTAGTGAAAGATGTCCCTGCCCATGGCTGGGGGATTGGACTAGATAGTCTTTAAAGGTCCCTTCCAACCCAAATAATTCTATGATCCTATGAAAAAATGGTGGCTATAGCAGGATCGTTCAGTTCAGCAGCACTGCTTTTCAAAGTAGTTGATCCCCTAGGGATCTCCCATAAGGGTTAATGGCTCTTATATGAACAAAACTGTTGAAAGTAAATGGTTGGTAACAGGCAATTAGTGGGGGCAGGGCTCAGTGGTTAACATGTGGAATGAACCTAGAGATCCTTTCTTGTTTATTTCATTTTCCACAGCGGATTTTTCCTGTAATCCTGCACAAGTAATTTAATCTCTTCATGCTTCAGTTTACTATTTTTGAGAACCAGAGAAGGTTTTGTATCTGGAAAGAAATCCTAAAACCTGATCCAAACCCCAGTGAACACAATTTGATGGTCTTCTATTGTTTCTAGTGGTCTTGAAACAGGCCCTGAATCAAATAATTTCCTTTGTAGTGTTTTTTTCTGTGTCACTTGTGAAACCAGCAGTTTGTTGTTTCTATTTTACCAATTGCTAGATTCAGTCTTTCTTTTTATATTTTCATCTATTTAGCTGTCAGTGCATGTACTAACTGATATATATAAGTTTCCCATGAAGAAGATTCTTTGACCTGAGTCTAATCTCAGGTGCTTGGTGCAAATCAGGATGTACATATTCATGCTCTGCTTATTGTAGTTGAATAGCTCCTATTACCACTCTTCAGCAGTAAAATCACAAGCTAAAGGCATGTTTTTATGTGTACTTTGAATTTGCATACCCTGGCACCAGCACTGGTAGTCCAGGAAGGGGGCCAAGCCTTGCCCCCCAACACTCCAGACACTATTCTTTGCCTCTGTGCTACCTGATCTTTGTTTTTTGGCACAGGTCATTGTAAGAATTCTCAGAGATCTGATCTGGGAAACTGCCTGGGGAGAGCTGGGCTGCTTCTGTGAGTGGCTATGCCATTTTATAGCTGATTAAAGCATTTTTGAAGCTGCTTTTTAAATAACTTCTAGTGTATATTTTAACAAGACACAGAACATCATCCTGTCTTCCTTTTTAGCTTCTAGGACAATGGCTTGATGTAGAAAACTACTGTGCTATTACAGCTTTGTAAATTGGCAAGAGGAATAACTTGAAAAGTTGTGGAGCAAGCTGCATTTCATTGCATAGCAGATTCCTTGTCTGAATCTGCTTTATGCCGTAATCATCAACTTTCAAATCTCTTTTAATGGCTTTCAAGGAAAAAAACCAAACATGATCTTTATTTATTTCTTTTCTGTCTAACCTCATGTGCTTTCCTGCCCTTTTTGAGGCAGGAGAGAGATTAAGAAATAAGCTTCACAATGAGTTGAATGTCAAGTAGTTTTTTATTTTGAAAAAATAGCAAAGATACATAGCCTGAAGTAGCCAGAGCTTGCAGGTTTAAGTAATATCTTTCATTAACTAGCTACTAACACTGGGAAATAATGGAAAAGCTTTTAGACACACAAACATTTTTCAGATCTGAAGAAGTCACAGTGCAACTGGAAACTTGTCTTTTTTTTTTCCCCTAACCATATGGGTTGATTTAATTAAAAATATTACCTTCCTCATTTCACTTCCTTATTTACAAACAGCAAAGGGTTCATTTTTTCTGAGGATTTCCTGTTCATTTATTTTGGCCTTTGTTTTTCTCCTTCTTCCACTGTTTTGTGTGTCACCTTCTCACGTTTTGTAGATGAGTAGTATCCATGGTTGAGAACGGTCTGGATTATGGTATCCAACTGTTTTCCATGTGTAAGATTCTGTTCACTCCTTGTTCTTTCCTGCCCTTTATTCCAAAGAGCCCTCAGGCCTGGGCAGAGGCCATAGTCTGAATGAACTGCTCTGGCAATCCACCTCACTCCCTGCTACCCTTTTTTGTGAGGACCAGAAGTTTTTGCCATTCACATAACCTAGCATCCATTTGCTTGGCTTATAGGAGCATGCATGGCCACCGAGCCACATGGGGAGCTGCTTGCATCACATGACAGGACACTTGCCTTTTGTTCACACCACACACAATAGAATATGCACCTAATTGCATGATCAACCAGAGATGCTGCATCTTGAATTTTGGTTGTATGACTGATGGACGTTAAGTTATAAATTGAGGCAGGACTAGGGTCTTCGAACCTGAAGTACCTCCATCAGTCTAAAAAAAAATATTTAGAAGAGGCTGAATCTTGATTGTTTCTTCTAGTGCCATTCAGGAGTATGATCCTGACCCTTTTTGTCATGAGGACTAATCCTTATCTGCTCAAGAGCACACCTAGTTTAAAAGACCTAGTGAATGACTGATATTATTTTGCTCACTATTAAAGAAAGGAAGTGGAAGAAATCGTTATATCCAAATCTCCTCAAGTTGTTACTGTAAGGTTAGGAGTGGATCTTTCCTACCAGAAACCAATCACGGATACTGATATAGTTTGTAGATGGGCTAACAAGTTTTGTTTGGAGCCAGAGAGCCTTATTTGGCCTACCCTGGATATCCTTGATAATTTAAGCTCAAATTACACTTCACCGTGACCTGTGAAAGAAAGCATTTAATTCAGTTGCTTCAAGAAAATTAACAAATAAATAGACACAAAATATAAATTCATAATGGGCTCCTGTTACTATCCTTTTTTTCAGCCCCCTCTCTCCTGGATAGGCTGCTTTTGAGGCTGAAATTACCTTGTCTAAATGAATTCAGGTATATACAATACTGCAGTCTGTAGTCTGTGCAAGCCATAACCAATAGTATAAAAGTACTCTGTGACTTAATTTATAGCTCTGATATAAAAAAAACCAAACTTTCATCCCAAATAAAGAGTAGCCCCTTCTGAAATGTAAATATCTTAATAAAAGCTGCTTTCATGAAGATTGTCTGTACTTACATGGTTCATTTGACTACCTTTGCATCCATACTATGTGACTTTATATTGGGGAGTACATTCTTGTAATTGCATGCTTCTTTACCAACTGCTTCCTAGATTTATAATAATTTCATTTGCAACATATAACTGATAATTTGGAATTCAATTTTCCTATCAGATAATGTTTGTGCCTTAAAGCTCTATACCCAGCACTTTTATTATCTTTGGTAACACAGTATAAAATAAATTATTACAGAATACTAAAGCAAAATAATTTTTAAAGCTTTATTCCAGAGTCATTGTAATCAGAGTTAGAAACAATAAAGTGATCTGATGGTGTGGGAGGTATCTTTGGAGGCTTTGATCCCCTGGCTAACAGGAAACAAAGATTTCTGAATTTGCTAGAGTATTTCACTAAGTAACTGGGAAAGCAAGCATGCAAGCTACCATATTCTCAAAACATTGGCATGAAAGTGTGATTTCTAAAATTCATTAGAGCCTAAAGGAAGTTTTTGTTATCATTATGTATAAATGAACTAACTAGTAATTATGTTTACATCAGTATTGAGGCCTTTCCAACCCAGCATGAAGATACAGATTGCAGTCTGTGTAGCTACATCAACTGGATTTACTGAAAATTAGAATCACTGTATGGATGCTGCGTGTTTTCGGTAGATGACTGTGTGTGTCTATAGCTAGTCTCAACATAAGCAAATTTTTAAAACATTCAGGTCGCCAACACAGTAGCCCTTTT
>VZTV01082305.1:321-13620 GCA_013400875.1 Anhinga rufa | reverse complement strand
CTGATTCATTCACAGCAAATCCCTCCCACCCAAGTCTCGTGGATGTTTTATTCTATAATTTGTGGATACGCTTGAGCTGTCACATTAGATGCTCAAAGACTGTTGAGGTTGCCTGCACACTGTAGGTGCTACCTGCTTCTTTTAAGCAGAAAGCCTGAACGGTGACCAGGCTATGCCTAGCAAACTTGCTCTTAGGGTGAAGGTGCCCCACTGGATACACTTTTGTCTTCTCATAACTTTTCCACCTGTAGATCACCAGTAGTATAGACTTACTCTTGTTTCAGGTATCCCTGTCTCCTCTCACCAGTGACCCAGTTTACTTTCTAAGCAGGAAACCAATTGCAACTTAATTTCTGAAGCCCACACAGTTTGTTTTAGAGAAGAAAAATTAAGAATTTGAGGTCGCGTTCAGTAACGTGAGAGAAGCTACACGTGTATATCCCACATCCAATGTCATCCTTCCTTAGAGATTTATGTTGGCTTTTTTGGTCACACCCTCACCCTGTCTTGCTCAGCTTTAGGTTTGCTTTGTCCATTGTTGCTGGAAGTTCCCTTAGATCCTGCATTAAAAAGAGGGTTCTTCCAGCTCAAAAATGAGGTCCCTTTGGGTTTTTCTAAAATTCCAGACTGTAAGACTTTGAAAGCCAATTGCAGCACCTTTTTTGCTGTACAGGATTTTTTTGTAATCCCAGTTCTTGCAGGCAGGCTGGGAAGAGCTAGTGACTTTGGCTGAGTCCTTTCAGTCTGTGTATTTTATTGTAACGGTAATGACTCATGAAAACAATAGAATTTATGCACATAAAGATGAGATTTTTAATGTTAGAGTACCCAGATATATGTGCATGTATCCTGATAGTAATAAACACTGGGATTGCAGTGTTTTCTGTAGCTGTCCCTCACAGTTGTAGAATATAGTTAATGCTATTAAGCATAATTCATTGATACTGAAATTCAATACACAGGCAAGAACAATCTTCTACTTGCTGTATATAATTGCCGTAGGCCACTGTCTATTTATTTTGCTATTTAATTCTGTGATACTTAGTCTGTGACTGAATTTAGAAGGCAGATGCTGTTGATCTCTGTGAAAAGTCATTAAAATGCTTCCTTTTTCTGATATCTGCAGTGAAAATTTTTAAATGGAAAAAGTGGTTTTAATGTTTTTGTTTTAAAAATTAAAACAATTAAGATTATATTTAAATTACTTTATCTAATTGGATGGCTTTTTATTAAGCACCACACTTGAAAAAATAAACATGAAAAAAACTTACTGAAAAAGGGACTAAAAAAATATAAGCCATTTTAGTGGAGAGCCTCAGGAGTGAAAACTGAATTATTTTACTGCAGTCAGTGGTGATTTGGTTTACTATCCTGTAGGGTTGTTTAATTAGGTCATTTGAATGACTATCGCTCCATTCACTCCACTTCTCTTTTACTGGATGCCATCTTGTTAGTAAAGGTCCACACTTTTTTCATGTTTCCTATGTTTTGTTCCTCAGGGAACAAATGCTGTTCTCAGCATTTGCTGCCCCAGTGACCCAGAGTACCAGTACCATTTGTTGCCCCAGTGACCCAGGGTTGGGAAGAGAATTGGGCAGGGCTATTAACCATTTTTTTTTTTTGTGCTATGCTTGTCATACCTGTTAATCTTTATCTTATCAAGGGAAGATGCACTTGGAATACACAGCTTTGTTCATGTGCTGCTGGTCTCCTGTTTTTTCTCCTTGATTCTGAACCCTTGCCCTGCCCATCTCCACCTCTGTATCACTTCCGAACACAACATTTTGACTGAAAGTAGTTGTAGCAGACAATTTGGACTGAATTTTCTTTTGTTTGTTTTTAAACAATTAATTGAATGCTCAATACGTTTGATTTTTTTAGAATTCAAACTGTTTTTTTCAATATCCTGGGACTGTCTAGACTCGTTGAGATTTCAAAAGTGCCCTCTGCCCTAATGTTTTTTAAAATTTACTTCTTTTAACCTTTTCCCACCCAATGTCTTCCTTTCCAACATGTAACCTCCAGCTGAACTGGGCAGTATTCCCGTATGAAAACAGCTGCTCTTGAATTGTCCATGAGATGTCACAGGGTGACTCAAAGCTTGTAACTGCAGTTGCAGAAAAGACACTGAAAACTTTTACTAATTCATTTGTGGTTTTGGGTTACTTTCTCTGCAATGTAGTTCTCTTGGGTGTCGTCGACCAGCGAATTCAGGAGGAAGTGTTTCAGGCTGAGATGGAGCGGAAACTAGCTCACCTGTTAAACGAGGCTTTGGCCAGAGGGCGGATATGGAGACGAGCCAGCTTTGCAGGCAGCAACATTGTGCAGGTATTAAGAGCTCAAAGTCAGAGGAAGAAATAAAGGAGAATAAACTTGAATAAGTTAATACTTTCTAGGTTTTGAGTTGAGAAAGATGTAACTCAAAAGCATGTAGCGCATTTAGCTAGGTGATGATGCTTGTGTTTTGCACCTAAAGTATGGGGTTTTTGCATACCTTGTTGTCTTTTAAGCTAAACATAACAAATGGAAACAACTGAGTATTTTAAGTGTGTACAAGAAATTTCTGATGTCATCTTAAAAACTATATTGAAAATTATTTTACCAACTTATTATTGTAAAAACTTGCTATCTCGTCTGACTTACATGAGGTGCCTACCAAAAGGAGACAGGATGGTCATCTGAGTCAAAAAAGTACTCTGCTGGAACAGCTACTTCACAGCTCTCTGTGGTGTTTTGGTGGTGGTGTAGAAATATGAAATAGAATCCTGTGCAGCTTGATGCAGCAGTAGAGTAGTATATTCTAACCCTTAACTGCCTATTTGTCACAGTACTCTTGGTCATGGGAATGGCTTTCAAGTAAGAATGATTAATAATCTCTAATTTTGCACACATGGCAGCTTCTGCTATCTGGATTCTAGTTCTGCTTTATAGTTTTGTCACAGGTGGAATTATTCACATAATATTCAGGAAGACTTGGATATTTAATTTTAAGTTTTAAATTCTCACGTGTTCTTTCTAGTCAGTTCAACAAACTGAAAGCCAAAATACTTTTTGATGACTCATCTTCTTAAAAATTACTTTTCCAGCTAATTCATCAATAGTTGGTTTACTTCACAGATGCTGTTCTAGTAGTTCAGACCTATTATCTTTATTTAATTTAATCTTACAGTTTTTGATACCACTTACATTTCCAGATGTTGGGATTTTCTTACTTTTGTTTTCCTGTCTCGGAAACATCTGTTTCAGTAATAGAGATTTTATTCTGTTTTTCTTTTGTGCAGCTTTGAATTTCTGTAAATAGATGTCTGCTTCAGATCTGCTATTCCCAGCATCTCTTATTGCACTTTGTTCTTTATGTTTCAGTCCTCCCTTTGCATATAAATTAAACAAAATATTCCTTTTGTTGCTAGCAAAGATACCACAGCCTATAAAATCTGTACATGTAGATTATAGTTTTACTATTTCACATAATAAAGATGAGGTAATTTATTTTAGCATGCACAAAATTACAAGCAGGTCCTTTCTAGCTAAAGTATAGTATTTCGGAAATTGAAAATAGACCATTTTTCTTAAGACTTTGTATTACTTACTGAGAAATGAGGTCTGCAGCTTATGTTCTAAACAGCAGTGCTGCTCATTTATTGCACTTAATTAGTGCAAAGAGTCTGCAAATTGCTGTCTTTGGGCAGCAGAGGATTCTCTTAGTTACGGTCAACACATCACACCATCCCACATAACACAGGGCTTCTCCAGGTGCTCACAGCCAATTCTGTTAGATAGGGTTAGCACTGTAATAACAGAGATTTGGAAGAGGGAAAGCTGAAGGTGATGCCTTGCTGCTAGGTGTCTGACAGGTGTCCTGCTTTACTGCACGAGAATGGTAGGTACCATCAGGTACTATAGCTTCTTGGTAGCTTGCTTTGGCAGGATGTTCAGGTGTGTTGTTGGTGAGACAGCCTTCGAGGCTATTGTGTGCAGCTGGAGTGATGCACCTGGTAGTGGGCTTCTGGGTGGAGGATGATAAAGGATGCTCCCCTGTTAGTTGAGGGTCTGGTCCATAGTTATTTGCAATAAATCTTTAGTTTTACTGCTGCTAATTCTGTTCCTCGTAGCCAAGTTTATAAGCTGTATTTGAAGTGTGTTATATATATGCATCTGTTTGAGTCTTCAGAGAGAGCTATTAATGTTCTTTGTGCTTTATATTCAGATTTCCCATTTATATTTCTTGAACGCAAACCAGTGACTGCTAGGATAATGAAAGTAAGAACAGAAGCTGCAAGTAACACTGAAGTGTTAAATACTTTTATTAGGAGGACATGCATATATCAGTGAAAGACTAGACACACATTTCACTTGTGCTGAGCCTCTATAGACCTGAGTTTTTCCTGAGGTGAAAGATATTTCTAGTGTATTGAAATGCGACATTTCTAAGCTCTCTGGAAAATCAGGACTGTGGGTCAGAAGGTGAAGCAATTATTTGTGAATGTTACTGCAGGCATATTAGCTTCCTTTCACATACTAAGAAAATAGAAGTGATACCTTGTGAGGTTTAGATTTAATTTCCAAAGGCATGTGTTAAGATCTAAGAAAGTTAAAAATTTCTCTTTAAATCTAGATGCTTTGAATAAGAGCTTTGGACTACCTAGGGTACCCAAATAGCATGCTTTCCCCTCCCGTTTGCCTTTCTGTGTTGTTAACAGGTGGCACTTCATCATAAAAGAAGGAAAAAAGTCTATAACCATTAGGCACAAAAAAAACCCTCTAAAGCCTCACACCTGACTGTTACGCATGAGATAGTTCCATTCATTTTTGTGTAATGCTCATATTAATGTTTCACAATGCAAGTAATGTATTTTTAATATGTATCTGGTGTTGCTGCAAATTTAAGGCACGTGTTTAACATGGTTTGCATTGCATCTGCAGAAGCTAGGCCCTGTGCCATATTTTGTCAATAGTTTACTGTAATAACTCAATTCTCATTAATTTTTTTTCGGAATTAAATGGCTTAATTGTAGTTTCGAAATACACCAGGAGCTGATACAAAAATATTTCTTTTTCCTTCATTTCAGCGTGCTTGGCCTTTTGAACCTAATAGAAATTGAAAAGGTGATTGTACTAAGTGGCAAAAAGAACGTTATTCTGATTTAAAGAGCATGTTAGGCAACATTGTAGTTCTAATGTGTGTGAGAAAGTAGTAGCTATGAGGGCACATAATGACTGAATTGAGCTTTTCCTTAAGGTGGAGAGTCATTCTCTGGGTTTTCTGCTGACAGTTTATGTGTCTCCAAGTGTGTAATCTGAGTAAAGGCCCAGTGTTGCTGGGAGTTTTTAGGTTTTTTAAGTAGAGCCTTTGAGGACTGCTGCTGCTTCACCTTTTCCTCAGAGGCATTTCGCCCCTCCAGTGGCCGCCCCGGGGCAGACACTGGCCCCTCCGTCAGGTTGTCCACAGCCAGTTCATAGGTCTCTTTTGGCAAGCCAGTTTCTTGGCTGGCCAAGCCTTTGCAAGCCAGCAGAGGAAATTTCCTTAGCGTTGTCTTCAGCGCCCTGGCCCTCTCAGTTCACTTGCCAGTCTCCTCAGCTCAGCGTGAGGAGAGTCTGTCAAAGAGGGTACGTGTTTGGTGCTATGGCAAAAGTGCTGCCATGTCCAGCCCCAGCCGGAGCACTTCAGGAGGAAGCCTGCAAGCTGCACTGCCATTCCTAGTCCTGACAGATTCCTGTGAGAGCTTTCTGAGACCCAGGGCTGGTTACGCGCAGTGCCCATTTCACATGTTTTATGTTGTATTGTCTGCTGAACTGTTCAGACCACAGCACACCTTGATTGAATTGCCTGGACAATTCATACTTTTAATATGGCAGAATGCAGAATCTTTTTTTATTACCTTTTTTCCTAGGGAATGAACGTGGTGAAAAAAGGAAAATAATCCTTGTACGTGCATTTTGGAGATTGTGTGTGTGTATGTTTGCTTGTTTCTAAGTAACACTTGTGCCTTTGAAACTGTGAACCAGTTCACCCAGGGATTCCTTACTCCTGACGGGGTTGCTGAGACGTCCCACTGTCTGACTGACACTCTGCAAATGCCTTACAAGCTTGCCCACCACCTGGATTTGCCCACTTTAAATTATGAACTAGATTTGGTTACCAGGGCAACTCTGTTCAGTGACCTATGATATTCTCTTGAAAACACTTTTTAAATTAAATTTACTGACACCTGAACAGAGTTAAGCCTTTACTCCGTGGAGGTTAAATGCACGTCTAGTATCAACAAAGATGGTATCATTTATGTACACAGAAGTTGAATTAGTCTTCTCTTTTTTTACTTTCATTTTCTGCCTCTCATATATTGAAATTCTTGTATCTCTCCCTCCCTATGTCATCCCTCACTGCCAAAGTATAAATGTAAAATCTTTAAATGCTTCCTTACACGTGGGCTGCATTGCTGGATGCCTGGAAGGTACCATTTCTGCCTCTGCTTGCATTCTTAGCACTCTCAAGGATAAAGACACCTCTGTAAAACATGAGACAAAACCAATCTAAACTGCACAGAGAGTATAATTTGGAGCAAAATGGCACAAAACTTGGTATACAGAAACTGTGTAAAAAATGGGCACAGTGTCTGTGTACCTGAATTTTATAAATAGACTTAAAAACAGTTCAGATCCAGTGTGCCATTTTTTGTGTTGCAGCAAACTCAGAGGTTAGTTTAAAATAAAAAAAAAAGTAGTTTTCATCTGTCCTCTGGTTCACTAAAACAAAGTTCAGATACTGTCACAATTGCTGATTTTAGTACAAATCTAGTGGTGTCTCACAGTCATCTCAAGAATACTCTGCTCAGCCATCAGCTATCCCAGAATATAAATTCATAACCATGTCCCCTTGGATTTGAAATTTTGTTTGCAGTTTCCCTCAGTATGGTGTGAGCACTCATAAAATACTGTGTATTCAGAAAGAGTTATTTACAACGTATCTTAAAAGTGAGCTTAGTTCATCAACACCAGCCTGCACCTCCACCCTCCACTGACTTTCTTCATGCTCGTTCCTATGTTCTCTATACTGTGCCAAAATAGTTCCAGCTGCTTCTTCCTATCTCCCTTCTGACTGTTCTCACCCATCCCTGTTCCTCAGCATAGGGAGCCATACACTGTTGTTTTTAATTCTGTGTTAAAATTGTATTGTTTCAGTTGTGGCAACTTGCACTGAAATCAGTCCCCTTCCCTTCCACCCAGCTGTGGAGAAGTTCCTTTTTTAACCCATTCAGCTGGTTTCTGACTGTTAACCTGTGTGTATAACAGACGTATAATTGTAGTACTTTCTGGGTATTCCACAATGCCATAAAATGTGTGACGATTCAATTTAAGAATCTTCTATATTTCTCTGATTCTGTAGCTTTGCTACACACAGAGAGGTTTCATAAAAATAAATGAAGAACCCACTGACTTTCAGTCCCATGTGGCCTTTCGACTCTCTCTCTCCATGTGAGTTAAGTGCTACTTAGGAAGGGTTCATCCATGCTGAAAGCAGATACCAGCCCATACACCCTGCTGCTCTGTGCACTGAGGGCAGGTTGTGGTGAAGGCAGACCAGCTGAAGCAGAAATACAAAGCTGTGGACATTTGTTAACTAATGATATATCTGGGCTCTATGAAACCAGATTCAGCCTTACAGCTGCTGAATGTGTATGTCAAAACCTTATTTATTGATGCTCTTTTGTTACCTTCAGTCAGGGATTGGTTGCCCCTTAGTTAGTAGAAGAGTGAATAGCATTCAGGATGAGAAGCAGCATTGGTAATGGGTCCTGTTAGCAAGTCTTGCTGTGTTTCACAACTTTGCACATTTTTTTGCTCTATTTGTAGGTGTTCCGTTTCTTACATCAAACGTGACTGATGTTGAACACTATTCTTTGCTTTCAGTTGATTTGGCCTAGAAGACTTTCATGACAATTGTGCTTTCTCTTTTTTCCTTTCTTCTTTTTCTTCTTTTTTTTTTCCTTTTTAATTTTTTTTTTATTATATACCTTGCTGTTACCACTCCAGGGAAATGCTTTTTTTAGGGCATGTTGAGTTGATGTCCCCAAAGACCAGAACATCATCCCTCTTAAGCTAGAATATTGCACTGCTTTCCTTCAACATGATTGTTTTGTTGGAAACTAGGGAAGAAAAAAATACAAAGGTTTGCTTTTGTAAGCCTCAGACATACAAACATTTGTGTGTTTGCTTTACTTTAAGCCTATGGGCAGTGTTTGAGATTCTAATTTATTAAATACATACTTCATAGTAAAGGATAATTCTGAAGGAAACTAAATATATTGCTCTATTTGTGGCAATTCCTTCCAGAGCTCTTCAAACACTGTTTTATGTGATAGAATATCTCCTACTATTTGTTTGGCCTAATTCTAGGTTGAGCTCACCTTTACATGTAAATGGTTAAACAGAGGAGAGTTGTTATATATGATTCAATTTTACTGGAATTCAAAATTGTTTTGTGAGTCTCATATGCAATGTAGATGTTTGGTGGTTAGAGAGTATCTACAGGGTTTCCTCATAGCATGCATTCTTTTGATTATTAATGTCTTTAGAAGTAGGTAGGAAGGATTGCTTCCCACATTCAAATACATTCCTTCCTGAAGAAAGGAGGATGCCAGGGGGAGCTGTTTGGAGGATGAAGGTGGCTGTGCAGGTGCTTTTGCTGAGGAAGAGCAAACAGTTCTATTTGAAGCTAACTGAATATTTGCCTGTGTGGCTGCTTAACATTTGGGGAAAAAAAAAAATGGAACAAAGAGGTGTGTATTATGAATAACAAAGCAAAGTCAAAGTAGGTGTTTGGAGAAGGAAAAGTGCAATCACACTAATCTCTTTAGTAGCTCCTACTAACTGACAAATGCTAAAGGCAGCAGAGGCTTCCAGGGTGGCATGTTGTTGGCATCTTTAGAGTGAAAGCCGTTCTCTTACTTCAATGCTAGATCTGTATGTTGTCATGAAACAAATAGGAAAAAATTAAATGGAAACTTCATGTTTGCCATCAAAATATATTATACAAGGGATAGCTTTCCTGGAAATTTTCCTTTTGGTTACAAAATAGATATTTCTGTAAATTCCCCATGGTCCTGGAGCACTTGAGTAGTGCTTGTGTAATTAGACACCGATATATTAGTCCAGCAATGTTGTCTTCCCCTGGAAGACTTCTGCTCAGAATCTTTTATAAGTAGTAGGTGAAAATATCCTGAATTTTAGTTTGGAACCAAATTATTATTACTGAATATTAGCTCTGTGTATCTACGCTTGTCCAACATTGACTCAGATGAGAGAACTAGCTCGTGTGTATGTTGCATTTGCTGTATGCTGTATTGTGGAACTCTACACGTGACACATCTTCCTATCAAACCTCTCTGGATACTAACAGTTTCCAAACTGTACCAGTTCACAGCATTTTCATGGTTAGTATAATATCATATTCTTTGATGTCACATACAGAGGGATTTTCTTTAACAGCAGTTGTATTTCTACGTCATAATACAAGGTTGAATCTTTTTTGTGCACTAGGAGTTGCACACAGTGACAGTTAAGACAGATACTGATGCCTTCTTGGCAGAGCTGTTCCAAATGTTTCTTTTTAGATAAGTGTCCTTAAGGTCCAGGCCTTGTGAAGGGAAGGGGGAGAGAGGGTAAGGACTGAAAGACCAAATGTATGGGAGCCCCAAATAAATACAACTTAAAATGTAAAAGCTTTCCAATTTCTTCTCAGATTGTGAACGTGTCGCGGTTAGTTGGTGTTGATAACCCTGTGGAGCTGATCTATTTTGTGGAGGACCAAGATGGAGAGAGACTCAGTGCTCTGAAGTGCTCAGACCTGATGAACAGAGTTGATATCCAGCGGGCTGCAATCATCCTTGGATACCGCATTGAAGGCACCGTTGCAGAGCGTAAGCCCTATCAAATCCACACTGATGCCAGCAAAGAGAAACAGGAGGGCATTAGCTTTGGAGATTACAGCACTGCACAGTGCCTGCTATTGCAGTGTTTATTTCTTGGGATGCTGCAATTTTGACTCTCTTGAGGAAATAAATTTTAGCACTTTTGCAGTGAGCTATGTGGTGTTGCTTTACTTCTTGAAGACTGCTGAGCTTGGAACTGGAACAGGTTCCTTAAGTGCAAGCCTTGCTGCATTCAGTTTGGTGCTTGTGCTAGAAAAAAATACTGTGCTAGATAGATATCTTCTTGCCATTTTCATGTTTTTCTGCTGGTCCAATATTTCTCTACAGCTTATCTTGCCCAGGAGCTTGCACAAAGCTCACAGTTGTGGGATGGGAGGGCATCACAATGAAATGGGTGTTTCCTTTAGCTGAGCAATGGCAGTGAAGTTTAACACAAGTCACTGGTTTTTGTTTGTCTGATTTATAGTTTCTGTGAGTGAAAGATAATGCTAGTTGGGGCATTTTGGAGGTTATAAGCGAAAGAAACAGTTTCTTTCCTTCATTGAATATGATTGACCTTATTTTTATTTGTTTGTCCATCAGTAATCTATAAGTAATGTAATCTTTTAATGAAGATAATATAAAAGTAATGTGATCTTTTTACTAGATACACATCAGAAAAAATATGACAGGTCATATAAAGTCATATAATGACTTCATTCAGGAAGCTTGCTACATAAATAATTTGCAGTAAGGAGTGAGACAGAAGACCTACTCAAAAATTCCATGTTATGATTAGGAAATAAACTTGAAAATATTTTAAAACAGTAACAGTCATGGATATGATCTACAGGATACCTCATTGATACGAATGCTTAATTACCTTTTCTGTTTTCTGTGCTATATGGAGGCATGAGTTACATTGTACCATAGGGTATTTTGCCAGTAGAACTAGCATGTGTCTGGTTTTTTAAAAATTATCTGCAGAAAGAAAAGAAAGAAAACAGTAGTAATGGGACCATCTGGATGTTTTTCTAAATTTTGTCCCTCATTAAAACGGTAGTTTAAAGATAGGTCAGTAGCTCATATACATCTGCTTAATATCTGTTAATGGACTGTAATATTGGTTAGACAGAAATGCAAAAAAGTTGCAAGAATAAATTCCCTTTACAAAAAATGGTAAATGTTGAACAAACTTCATGAAGTGTTTATAGCTTATTCTACATGTTGAAACTTGAATACATCATTGGAGAAAGCTCTTTTAAGAGGTATAGAATGGTAGAATCTTTTTAAAAATGTTTCTCTTGTGGAAGGAACTAGGCAAAAAAGGTTGTTTTTATGACAAAATGGAATGTCATAAATGAGCTGTCATATGTATAAAACAAGAATTATAATATTTTTGTTTAATCTCTAGGTTCATCATTAGAATGGCTATTAATAAAAATGATACATAAAGATAAGGTTGCATAGAGATACTGCTTTTAGTGTGAAAACACCATTTTAAGAAAGTGCGTCAGTTTGACAGAAATGTATTACTGCTATGGTTTTTAGTCCCACATATAACCACTACGCAAAATAGAGCAAATGAAAGTTTTGTTGATTATTCCAGTCCACTTTTTACATGACTGGTTTGATTACACTTTCCATTAGTTTTTTCTTCTGTTTGGGGCTAAAGGATCTCACACACTGACAAAGAAACAGAGAAAGGAAAAAAAAAGCAATCAAAAATATGGAACTATACACCTTAGGGAGGAGGGTTTTACTGATTTCAAATTAACTGTGATAATTGATGGGGAAGGTAACAAAATATATAATGTATAACTAAAGAGAAGAGGCAGCTGATAACACTGCTTAAGCAGGATACAGGCAATAAGGTTGGAAAGTCCTCACCTTTGTTAGTGGCAAGTCATTTTTCTGGACCCATTTCACCATTTCAGCTCAGTTTTGGGTTACAAAATGATGTGGCAGAGGTGTATTTTCATTAGTAGTGTAAGCACAGGTCTTCAGAAGGTAGGCCAGGACAATCGATCACCTGCCCTGTGCTTCCTGAGCATGACATGAATTAACTTATAAGTAGTATGACGTTTCCTGTGTGGCTGGTTTCTGATAAATTCTTTAACTACCATTTACAAGAAGATAAAAATATGTAACCTTGAAGTGTCCTTATTTAAAGATACATAACCACATAAAATTGCTGTCTTCCTTTTAACTTCACAGCTGTGGAGAAGCTGAAGGAATCCACCTCAGAGTCACAGAATAGCAACCTATGGATTATTGTTGGTGTGGCAGTCCCAGTTGCTGTGGTGCTCCTGATCGTTATTATTTTATACTGGAAACTTTGTCGAACAGACAAACTGGAGTTTCAGCCAGACACAATGAGCAACATTCAGCAGCGACAGAAGGTAAAAGGGAAAGCTGTGCTGAGAGGAGCTTGAGTATTGTGAGCATAAATGAATGTGAGAGTCTAGGGAACACCTAGCATCCTTAAATAGCATGTGGAGACACAGTTTCAGAGCATTCCGCTTAAAAAAAAAAATCAAATTATAATTGAAGTCAAGAATCCCACAGTGTTCTATTTGTTTTTCTAGGTATATGATACTGCATTAGCTAGATACATCCTTCTGAAATGTGGGCACTGAGGCTGAAAGGAACGTACCTTTATCACTTCATTTCAAGGCTTTGGCTGGGACTGAATAAGAGGAAATATACTGAGTGTTTAATCACTGACCTTGTTTTCTGCAGAGGGATGAATTTTTCTTTGGAGAGCTTCTGCTAAACTTAATTTGACAGCTAAACTGCATCATCCGTTATACCTCATGCTGGAACTAGAATTTGCTAGAGCCTATCCTTGCTGTTCTGTGTTCTGCCGGGGCTCTTGTGTCACTGTTGTGAGAGCCTGTGGCAGGACTAGGGCTTTAATTAGCAGATCTGCATGAGACTGCATGGGTGAGCATGTTGGCTGGAGTGTTGGAGGACTGGGTTAGGATGGTGAGAAATTCAGTATTCTCTCTTTTTCCTGCCCAAGACTGTAATTAAAAAGTATGTGGTCCAGGATTTTCACAAAGGATCTATTCAGAAAAAAGAGTGGAAAAGTGACTAAAGGGTTACAAATTATACTTTCCTTTCTACAACTGAAGAGAACCGGTCTGTGTGTCAGAGATGCTTATCACTGACTATACCTTCAGAGGCATTATTAAAGGCAAAATAATCTGCCTGTGCTAATCCTCTAGTACTGTAGTCATGTTCTTGTACTGTCACCTCATGTTCAGTCATACAGTTTTCTCCATAACAAGTCTTGTCTGTACACCGTGCTCTCTTTCAAGATAATTAATGATGTGAAAGATGAGAGAAGCAGGAAGCAGTTGCACTTCCAAAGCAGTCAGAACAAATC
>VZTV01082303.1:0-12940 GCA_013400875.1 Anhinga rufa | reverse complement strand
TGAAGGAAGTGCATTTCCGTAAACCCGATCTCCTTTGCAAACTGAAGACTTAATTTATTTTGCAAATGCTACTTAATTGTGGCCATGCTGGGTAGATGTGGCATTTCAGAATGGTGTCCATCATACTTCACTGAGTTCCAGTGCAGAGCGTTACTCTTGGAGGAGGTTTCAGGAGCAGTTCTGTGAGCTGGCTACTAGAAACACACACACAAGTTCCTGATGTTGAACTTTTGATCAGTTCAACCACTTCAAAGAGGTGAAGATTTTCTCTTCAGCAGATGGGCAAACAGGAATGGGCAGGGAGAAGGAAGGAACATTGGGGTTTTTTCCTGCCTTACTGTATCACAGTGTAGTTTTCCCTGGAGACAAAAAAGCAAGTTATGTGTCCCTCAAGGGTTGTGAAGCTTGACTGGTCCTTCCATCTTGTGCAATAGGCTTCTTTGAAACCTCCAGATATGTGATCTTTTCCAGACCTCCTCTTTGAGCAGCACAATTCTGCCATGTTCCCAGAATGACTGGTAGTGCCACATCAGGAGAAGCATTTAAAAGTGGTTTCCTTGCCCTTGTGAAATGGGTTTGGGATTTTTATTGCTATTTCGTAAAATGTCTTAATGACTTCTGAGCGACGGTGGTGCTTGTTGTATCCATTTCAATGACGTTTCAATGTTTAAAGACATGCAGAGGAAAATGCAGTTTACACAGAGTCTTTAGGTTTTTTCTTTTCTTCCATCTTAGACTTTTTCAGTAAATGCATCTCTTGGCACAAGGGAAATTGAAGTGGGAGTGTGTTTCATTTAAAAAAAATAACATCCTCGTTAAATAATCCTGCACTTAATTAAATTTCCTCTGTTTTAACTGGACATACAAACAAATAACCGTGACAAACAAAAATAAAGATTCTTGAGGAATACTGACTTACCTCTGATAAGAACTGTCTGGCATATGCATAATCTTTTTTTTCAGTTATGCTTTACTAACAAGCTCAGCATTTGGGTCACATTTCTTCTTTGTACTTTGGGGTTGCTTATGAGTAAAGCCTAATAGATTAAAAATATTTGACTTGAAGCCTAAAGCCCTGTTTGTAGGATTTTTTTAATCATTTTTTTGTTATATATTGGAAAGCATATGGTACAACTGGCTTCTGTCTGGTAAGTATGTGAGCACAAACAAATATCATAGTTCCCTGTTTGATAATTGTGAAGGTACTGAAAAGACAACAATGACTGGTTTCCACATTGTTAATAGTACAGCTGCAGCTATTATCTTGGTAGCCAGCTATGCTAATAGGAATAGCTTTCAGTGCTTCAGACTATGTCCATAAAATTCTTAGAGGACCTGGCAAAAGTTACCTTGGAAAAGTTGTTTCATGTTTCTATGACTGTTTCCATTTCCGTTTATTGCTGGTCTCAGCTGTTTAGCCTCGGGCTGTCTGGATTGTCTTCAGGAGCATAGGTCAGAGACTACCTAAGGCACTAGGTCAGAGACTTCCCAAGTGTGTGACTTGGCACACCCACGATAAAGTCATCATGAATACAGGCAGCTCACAAGTCCCATCAGTGCTTGTTTCATGCAAGTTATGTCTTTCAGAGATGGCCTGCAACTGCTTCTGCTTCCAACACCAGTTATACTATATAACTGCAAGGAATGCTGGGTTTTATGGTTCAGGCTAGGAACTTAGACCTGTCCCTTCCAAGCTGCATGGGAGTGAGCAAGGTATTTCCCTTTGATGTATACTCAAACTTATCTAAAGCCCACGGTAGGCAGACATGTGCATCTGCCTGCTTGGATGCCAGCTAAGTGCGAGCTTCAACTTGGAGTCAGGTCTAGACTCAAAATACAGTGTTGATCTTGAATCTTACATGTTTGCCACTCGAAATGGCAGAGCACGTGGATGGAGTTTAGCTCAGAGGAGAGCCTGGTCCTGTTTGAGGATGGAAATTCTGTTAATAAAAAGGGAGCTGCAGTTCCTGATAAGTCTATAATTTATATTTCTGGCCTGGCTTTAGAAACTAAGTTGAATCATGGGCACACACAGTGAAAAATTGGCATTTTGAATGGCAAATGACCATCCCCAGGAGGCTGACTAGCCCTGTTCAAGATATGTTACAGTGTAAATAATTTACTTTCTGCCTGTCCTACTTGTTATTTCTTAAAACAATCCTGTGGCATATTAAATGTAAGTTGATTCAGTTCAACGAAGAGTTTAAATAATTTCTCATATACTTATTTATATGTGGAAATGTTGATCTGAGAATAGATGTAAAGTAAACTGTGAACAGGAGAGTTACGAGACTTTTATGCTTCCATGGGATTTGTAGCTGCTTTTCCATCCCCTCAAGAGATCAGCCATAGAAGTCTCCCCTGTAAAGAAGCTGCCTCTCTTCAGCGTTGGATTAGTTAAGGAGCACTGTGGCCAATGTGGTTTTACTACATTGCTGTTTCTGGCATATGAAAATATGCATGTGAAAAAGCTCTGACAGAATTACTGTCTTTTCATCCTGGCTCAAATCACAAGGCCACATGAAAATGGTCTGGCTTTATAGGAGATGAATAGAATTGATACAAGAGATGGGAGAGGAAATGTATTGCCATCCATTTTTTAGTGGTCTCTTCCTGAAGGAGAGTAACACAGGAATGAGAAGTTCCTTCTGGGAGAAAATAGTACATTTTTAATACCTCAATGTTTTTGGCTGCTGTTGGTCTCATCTGAATTGTCTTTAGCAAATACTTGGTGTGAGCTGAGGCTGACATTTTTCAGAACCCTCTAAGAAGGGTTCTGAAATTGAATAGAATTGAGTTCCTTGTTCCCAAGAGTAATGGGATTTGGACCTCTTAATAACACTGGTCTTCGGCTGACCTGTTGTGAGAGGCGTAGCTATTCCATTTCCTCTGACGGAACAGTGACTGAGGAGTGCCTGTTGTTCCAGTCATCTTCAGGGAGAGGGAAGGACTCGTCGCTTCTTGCATTCTGATGGGATCTCCCAGTTGAACGTCCTTGCCAATTCAGTGTGTGCTTCTGAAGTCCCTCTCCCTGTTACCATGGAGCCTTTTCCTTTTATTTCCTTCCCTACAGCATTGAGGACAATATACTCTATGGTCACTCTTCATGCAAAGGGAGGAACTGGTTCAGTGAGACAGCGCAGAGTCTACACTGATAGCTGAATACAACCAGGTTGCACAGGGGAAGCTTTCCAGCACCGCGGGTGCTATGTTATCTTGCACTCTTAACTCAGGTACTGAAATGAGATTCCCTAGGTATGCGAGTTCTCAGTATTGTAAAGAATAAGAGCTGTAGGGAGACATTCAAGCTTGCAACATAAATACAAAGAGAGGGAGACTGGGAGAAGGAAGCTAAAATGCCCTGCTTTTCCCGCCATTGCTTGTGTCATCTTTGGCGTTAGTTGCCATTGCCAGTCCCGAATCCAGTAATGCCATTGACATTGACTGAAGACACAGAAGCATTCACAAAAGCTGAGGGCAATCAGGACATTGCAGGATTAGGTCTTCAGAACAAACTTTTCTTCAGGCAATTAGTGAATAAGTTTGAAGCTGTTTAGTTTTAAGAAATCTGACTTGCAGATCCTTGTTTGAAGTGGCTGGTGAGCCAGTCCTTCAGCAAGCAGAGTATCATGAGTGTGGGTGGTAGCATCTGTTTTGTGTGGGAATGCATGAGGCACAACAGCATCTTCTCTTGGTGTCTGCCATTGATTTTTAACTGGGGTCATTTTCCTCTTGGCCAGTAGAAAGGAGCATCTTGCACAGGAAACTTGTCTCAAGCCTTCAGGAAAAGGCGCTGTCAGGTGAGAGGAGGTTGCAAAATTGGACCTTATCCACATGCGCTCTTCAGAGTAAATCCTTCCTCTGTTCCTATACATTATGTTATTGGTGAAATATATCAGCAAATGTTTATAGTCAAGGCAAGTTTGTACTAACACTGTGTCATGCAACTAATCTGTTTACATTATAAATAGGGAACACTAAGTTAGCCCCATTTTGCTCCAGATGCAAGCGTCTTATTAAATATTTACACATGGACTAGAATGTTTACTTTGCACCTCATAGTATAGTTGTATTGGGAAGATCCAGAACACCTGGGTTTTAGTGAGGTCTTAAGGAAAGTTTGTTTCAACTTTCCAAATTAAAGACGACTAGCTCACTGAATTACTGACTATATGCCAGAAGAGTTTTAAATGGAGGAGTAACAGTTCTAGAAGTACATTTCTAAAATTGTGATTAACAAAATAATGGTGAACACCAGATTTTGATTTCACTCTGGTTCTGCTGCATTCCTACACCTCTTAGATAGAGAAGTATCAGAAATACCAGAGAAACACCAGAGTTTCCCCTGGTTTAGCTGCTTTGGAGGTCTGTTCTTTTCACTAGTGAAAACCAGTTGCCAGCATTAAGATGTCACTTGGCTGACATCAGTGATGCTACTCTAGATTTATGTAAAAAAAAGTCAATGAATGGGGTCCTGGACCACAGCGATACAGAAGTGCTGGCTGTGCAAAGCATCCTTTTGTTTCTTTTAAGAGAGGCTGTAGATCTAGCCTTCCTTTCCATCTTTAGGCATAACTATAACTATACATAATAAACTGATATCCAGAAGTAGAGACTAATGCAAGAACAGTTTCACTGACTAGGCAGAAAGCAGAAAAAAAGCCTGAACTTATTTTGCAGAGGATAATCCTGTTTCTTGGTGTTGAAACACTGATTGCCTGTGTGGTTAACAGTTGTATCACTTGAAGAAACGTAAAAACCTTAATGTTCTTTAAACTACAAAAGTGTGAGTGAAAAGCTTCACTCATCTGTAGAACAAAAGCTATAGCTACTCAAAGTGAAAGCTAGTTGTTTATGTATGATCTTACAAGGTTGTGCATTATATTAGAGAGACTGGGGAGCACTAGTTTTAAGTTATCACCAGTGGATTTTTAGTGTGCTCTCCAGTCTTGCTCAGTCCATACAACACTGGAAGCATTGTTGCTGTCCAGTCATTTTGCAAATCTAGCAAGAACTTGTCTTATCAACACTCACCTCCAGCAAATATCTGCTCACTTCACCATGAGATGTGAATATAAAGGAACGTTAACCATTTCTCTTGAGTGTAGTGGCCTGGGGTCTTAGGCAGCTTTGAGTATAAATGGCCTCTGAACAAATTTACACTCATTTCGAAGATCTAGTACCCTTTGCTTGCTCCTAAATGCCACTGCATATCAGAAACTCCCTACCGTAATTCTTTCTAAGCACAACTGGCTATTCAAGTTACAAACTTTGGAAGGTTTTCAAAACCATAGCAAGCACCACTTGCTTGTCAGAACTGGTAGGGTTTACCCTTTTTCGCTAAACAAATAGCATTTGATCCGATTGTAGCTTTACAGAGTTAATGTTTTAACCAGTATATTCCAAGAGTGAAGGAGCCTTATTCTTGCAAGATGAAGAACTAATTAAAAGAAGTTATGACTAATAATGTGCTTTGCTTTTTTTCTGGTGAGTCTTTCTGAGCTAATGCTTCCTATGTTTAAATTAATTTCCAAATATTTTGCCAAGTTTTGGAAGAAACAAAGCCTCCAGTTCTAGGTATGTACTCTTAAAATCTGCTTTGTCCCTGAATTTGTTTGGATAGGATTTAAGAGTTGTATGTGCTGTATAAAATTTGCATTCTAGTCTAAACAAAAAGTATATTTACAAATTGTCTGCTTAGCTTAATTTCTGTGGTTCTTGCCACACAATGCATTGTTTGAGACATTATTCTCTCAATGTATCAGTGTAAAAATATCAGAATTTCCCAGTACTTTTGTGTTTAAACCTAACCAGGAAATTTAATTGTGGAAGAGATTTTGTTTAAATCAGTTACTTTTTACTTACTTATCACTTGATTTCCTTGCATTGAACTTACATACTACTACAAGTACTACAGAAATTTCTTATACCATCTCTGTAGAAGAATCAAATTATTCCAGTAAATTAGAAATATATCTGTGACAGCTATATTAATGTGGGAGATAAAACACTATTTCTAGCAGAATTGGAAGATACCATCCAAACAGTTCGTGTTATAAAAGGAGCATTTGTGCAAAGACTCTAGTTTCTTTGGTCTGATGATTGTTTTCAGTATTTTAGTAGAGCAGGGCCTGGGGCCTCAGTTATACATTGGGATCAGTTGTACTTTGAACAACAAAGAAAGCCTTGCACCAAAGAACTTTTCTTCTAAGCATTAAATCTAATGATTTTTTGAGAAAAGTACACAGCTGGGACTAAACCATGGAATGGTCCCAAACTGTAGCTGGACACAAGGGCAGATCTGGATTTTCCTCCATTTGCTTTCATCTGTGGAGCGTTTGGACTTTAGTGTTCACTGAAGACATAATGGGCATGTTTAAGGTTGATCATGAGCCAGCGCTGTGCCCTCGGGGCCAAGAAGGGCAGCGGTGTCCTGGGCTGCATGAACAGGAGTGTGGGCAGCAGGGCGAGGGAGGCCATCCTGCCCCTCTGCTCTGCCCTGGGGAGGCCGCAGCTGGGGTGCTGTGTCCAGTGCTGGGCCCCCAGTGCCAGAAGGACAGGGAGCTGCTGGAGCAAGGCCAGCGCAGAGCCACAAGGATGCTCAGGGGATGGAGCATCTCCCTGGTGAGGAAAGGCTGAGAGACCTGGGTTTGTTCAGCCTGGAGAAGAGAAGGCTGAGGGGGATCTCATCAGTGCTTATCAGTATCTGATGGGTGGGTGTCAGGAGGATGGGACTGGGCTCTTCTCAGTGGTGCCCGATGACAGGACAAGGGGCAACGGGCACAAGTTGGAACATGGGAAGTTCCACTGAAATATGAGGAAAAACTCCTTTGCTGTGCGGGTGCCAGAGCAGCGGCCCAGGCTGCCCAGAGAGGCTGTGGAGTCTCCTTCCCTGGAGCCATTCCCACCCCGCCTGGACGCGGTCCTGTGCCCCTGCTCTGGGGGTGCTGCTCACGCAGGGGCTGGACGAGGGGAGCTCCAGAGGTCCCTTCCAACCCCTGCCGTTCTGGGATTCTGTGATCCATGGCATAATGAAAATAAAATGATACCCAGTATACGCACAAGCAATTTTGGAAGGATAAGACACCCAAGGAACATGAGCCAGAGAAGGAGTCTGAGAGTATGTTGGTACAGTCTGATTCAGGCAAGCACATAAGTTCAAGTGGTTCCTGCCCTGGGGCTGACTCTAGGCTTGCAGTGGAGTGAGGCAGCATACAGCTGTCCATACGTGTCCAGGTGAATGTGCTCTCGGAGCATGCAGGCTCTCAACAGAGTTAAGGAGCCATAAAAATCCCCCAAGAGGCTCTGGAATGTCCTATTTCTAATCATTAGAGCATGGATCAAGTTTTAGCATTCTTTTGTTTAATTTAAAGAAAGATAGATCACTAATTTGACTCTTATTGGTTTGCTGATTGTATGTAGATCACATAATCTAGATAGACTTATAGTCGGTGGTGCAAGATATCTTCAAGATAGTATTGTCTCTCCAAGTACTGGCCTGCTAAGTGCTAAATACACGTGAGGATCCAATCTCTCTTGTTTTTATGGAAGGCTGCTGGATGTAGGGATACTTGAGAAAAGAAAGCCTTTGAAGCTGCTGATATTTTCAAAAGGATGTACACTTCATATATTGTTTTAGTGGAAAGGAAACCAGTCGGTGTTAATGGGTAGTTGTTTCTTTAACAAATAAAGTACAAGCTGTTAACACTAGAATGGTGTAGCGATAGAAAATAACCCTGCTATCAAACTAAGTAATACTGATTTGATAGTGGTAAATCACGATCTGAAGAATAGAAGTCCTAGATTTCTTCCCTACCTGCTGTTGCATCCAGTAACATGAAGACAAGGAAGATGTATTTTTCTTTTCCTTTATTTGTTCAGCAAAGACACAATTTCTGGATAGTTAAATTTCACTTCCCCAGGAGAAAATAGCTGTGATTCCAGTTGACAGATAAGAGCTTTAACACAACAAAAAATTTTGTTTCTGGAAAGGAAAGAGAACATGATACAGCTTTTGAGACTCAGGTAAAATCCCAACGTTCAGAATTTAAGTCCTGTGCTTGGGCACAACCTCTGTGAGAGCTGGGAAAATGAAACCCAGGCTCTGCAGCCTGCCTTCCCCAGGACCACCTGTGAAACTGCCGTTCAGCATTTGTGTGCCTGTTTCTTGGCTTTATCATTTGGAGCAATAGTAAAAGCAGGGAGGTGGCCACCAGATTCACATAAAAACCAACTAGGAAGAGTTTCCCATGTGCATCCTCGGTGCTTAGTTTCACGGAGGGAGCAAGGACACGGTCCGTTTCCTTACCACAAGTTGAGACACGTCACCTTACCCTACATGTAGGACTGTTGGTTGACTTTTATGGGCTTTCCTCACGTGTACTCTTCAGGCTGTGCTGCAAACTGAAGGTGAACAGTATAGCTGTGCCTCCTCTGTATTTCTTACCGTTATCTCCTTTCTTTTATTTCTCAGGTTCCTTTTCCTTTATTTTGCTCTTGACCCCTTAGCCTTCCTCAGTGACATGCTTTCTCTTGGGCTTTGGTCAGCAGACACTTGCAGAGCTGGCATTTCCAGTCAGTGGCAGATGTAAGACAACATTTCTGCTGATGCTGATTCAGCCAAGCAAAGATCAGCTGTGTTGGCAAGAGCAATGGCAGTGAAGGAGCGATGCATACTGGGCCCGATTCTTCTGTCTCTGACATCAGGGTTGTACTTCACTGAAGTAATTATTGGTATGTACTGATGTTGGTGAGAAGACACTGGAGTCCTCATATGATCTAAAACTCCACAGAAGTGAATGTTTATTCAGAGATCCAGATACAGGGAATGTATTAACTCATATTCACTGTTTTGCTGTTATTGCTGATTAAAAGATAGGCCATTATAAATACTTACAGGGATTATGAACAACTTAATCTTGTGCCTGAAGGGGGCTGGTGTGGATGTGTGTGGCTGAGGGCACAGTTTATTGCACACTATGCAAATACAGCATGGTGTGAGGCTTTAAAAAATAGCCTATGGAAAAACGTTCCTGCAGATAGCTGTGGTTTAACTGAAATTGGAGCAATTTCATGAACAAGGGAAATACAAAGCTAGTTTGTAGCAGTGATCGACAGAGCATTCTTTTTTCTCTATTCATTTAAAGTATGTTTTGCTTATTTTTCTCAAACAGCAACCTAATGATTGTTCCCTAGCTGATGGCTCTAGGGAAAGGGCTTAGAGTAGTTTGTGTAGCTCAACAGTGGCTGTTCTGGCTGCAAAAGGAGCACTGGCAGCAACTTCCAAAGAGTCCTGCTGAGTTTGTGCAGACCAGATCCACTTCCAGTGCTTGTCCTCCCAGGGTTTCTGAGGGTTTGTAATTTTTTATGAGCTGCTAGGAGGCTATTTGCAGATCTGAGGCAGTTTTGGTTCCTCTAAAATGATGTGTCATCATGTTGGCATGTAGTAACACTACTCTTTGATGTAATAGGATGATGCTGATCCAAAGCATCACTGCGTTGTGGTGGACCGGTCCCCATTTTGTGACATTTTGTTAGCAGAGTTTGCTGTCTGAAACAAACTCATAAAACTGACTATGCTGTGAACTTCGTATCTCTCAGGCCTTAGATAATTCCCGTTATACACTGAGCTCCAAGTGAGTGCAAAATACGATGATAAATGCAATATCAGACCAGTATGGCTATGTCAGTATAACTAATAAAACTGAAAGATGTCAGTATTTGCTGTTTGAAACAAAGAACATGCATGCAAAGAGAAGGAAAGCAAACAAGACGGTAACACCTACTATCTTGAAAAAAAAAAAAAGGCAAACAACTTGTTTTTGAAAATGTCCTGTCTCTCTCTACAGACTTTTCCTGATTTCCATCGTTATACTGATTATACTGTCCTGGCTACAGTAATTCCTTAACTACTGAACTTCTAAATAGGCTTATCCAATGTTTGGGAGTTGCCAGCCACCTGTGAGTTACAACTGGGTAAAGGCTACTCTCCTCTGTCTTATCTAGACATCAGGATTAAGGTCTACTAAAGACTTCTGATTTTTCAAGTGAGAAGTGATGTGACTTTTGTACATGCATATGGATAAAAGGTATTTGATATCTTTGAGGTGTTTAAATGTATGCTGTTAATTCAAGCTTTTTTTTCTTGGTTTTATTTTTTCTTTTGGATATGTAACTCTTAAGCCTTCTGAAAGCAATCAGAAGTAATTCCAGCTTTGATTAGCAGCTAATTTAGAACAACGGATGAGCTACCATACCCCTCCCTTTGGCTTGTTGGTATGTTTGCTTAACTGCAGGATACATTCCTAACCCTTAGACATTTCAGTTCTGCTTGGGTACAGTGAAGGCCATTATCTGGCTTGCGGTCTGTCAGGACGGGAAACATTTTCTCCTTTTATTTTAAGAGAGAAGAAGCTGCTGAGCTGCTTTGGAAATAGTGGGCTGGTTATTGTCTGTCTAAAGCTCCCTAGACCTGTGTGCAGGACAGCACCAGTCAGGTTATCCTGTCATCATATACAGATCGCTGATTATCACACACCAATGTTTGTGATCTTCTGCAGCACTGCTTCCTTCTGTCTCTCATCAAGGCCCAATGAGCACAGACCGTGACAGGTAAAATCTTCTTCCAGACCTCAGATGCTCCCATACAAAGAGCCATGCTTAATCCCTGGCCTAGTGTGTAATTTAGTAATCTGCATGGTCATGAATTCCAGGGATATATAGGCAGGAAGCGCAGAGCAGTTTGGGTAGCAGAACAGGCCTACAGAGTCATTTAAGTCTTTGTTGTATTGTGTAGCAAGGGATTTTGGGGACAATGAGACCTGTCTGTCAAAGATTAAGCAGACTGGAAGTGTGGTTTATACCAACAAATGAATGAAGCTTTTTGGAGTGTTAATACAGCCACGTAGTAAATGTCCAAGGACTTAAACATACAATTTATGTGATGACAAGCAACATTGGAATTAATCATTTATTCTATATACCTTAGCCAGTGGGAATTCAAGTAGGTGAAGAGTTCATTTCCGTCCTTATCTTGATCAATATGCAACACTTATTAGGAAAAATGAAAAATCCTCTATTTTTTTCTCTCCCTGACTTTGGTGTGAAGTTATTTTTACTAATAGCAGTTTATTCTCTGACACTGCCTAGTAAACCAGCCACGGACTGACTGGCACTTCTTGTTATCAGGCACTGCAGTACAATTTTGCCTGGACCTGCTCTGCTTAAGCCTCTAGAGATAACTGGAATCTTGCCAAATGTTATGTCTGTAGATTTGCAGGCCTCTACTTCCCTCCACTCCTCCTGCTTTGGTCTGTATAGTTCTAAGCAACGTGTAGATGAGAATTCACAGGCTCCATTTTTTCCCTTTAAAGTGAATTGTTTACATGTTTGCAGAACTCCCCTTGGCTCTGCTGTGTAACAGGTCTCTGGGAAGAGGTTTTTTTCTAAATCTGCTATCTTGAATAAGCAAATGGTTCCCATCTGAGTTTCAATCTTGGCTAATATTATCTGTTCCAACAGATAATTTTGTTTTTATCAGAACCCGGTGCAAGTAAAGCTGCTCAGACCTTTCTGAAGTGCCAGGAACATGCTGGGAAGGCTATGGGAGGCAAAATGTAGGGGAAACTGCTTGCAGAGAATCTATTGTTCTGCACTGACCCCTTACCGGACAGATCTGTGAATGGCCTACTTTCACAGCCTGCCTTCTAACTAGAAGCATCCTTTGGGGCTGAATGACCTTAGTGGATAATGAGAGCTTTTGCTATGTTTCTCTCTTGTAAACAGAATGTTTAATGTGTGGAACATGGTCTGGTGACTAACACTGATATTTTTTTAAATGTGTATGGGTTTCTTCTTTTTCTTTCCTTTCTAAAAAAGGCTATTTTATTCACCAGATGAATAATGTTAATACATGATGCGGTAGTAAGGCTTAGAGGTAGCTCCATGCTGCATAGATCGGATGCCAGTTTCAGAATTGCATTGTACTCTACTAAAATTTGGTTGTAATAGCACAAAGACTGGATATTGGATAGGGGAAGGGACGGAAGTAATGCATCAGTAAGAACAAAGGAAAAAAGATTGTTTTTCTGGAACATTTATTTACTTGTGGCAATTTAGAGATACACATTTTCTGTGTAACAGTGAAATTTAATAGAATAATTAGATGTTCCAATATGATAAAAGTGAGCCAAAAAAGCAGCGTTAAGATCCTGTTCCAGAATAGGTTAGGCGATGACTTGGATTGCAAGCTAAGTTAGAGGAAAGGTTCAGATATTAAATTCAGCAATCTCAGCATCTTACAAGCTTGTTCTTCTCAGGAACTTGAGACAAACTAAGAGAAACTCCTAAAGGCAAGATGGGATACAGGCATTTAGATCTGCTTTTATAATACCAATGTTACACTTGTGATCCAAGTCTCTATTGTTCATATTCTAATGATTCTCTTTACGTTCTGCAGAAACTGAGAACACGTGACAAACATTAAAAAATCATCTTTTATTTAATTATCATATTAGCTACCACCTGAAAAACCACAGCTATGTTTTATTCCAAATATTAAAATAAATCTATGCTACTTTAGTTAGTGCTAAGTAGTTTCTGCAACCAATTCACCTCAATATATAAATTATTACAAAATGTGGTGAGACAAACTAATATCACTCTAATATGAACAGCCACATTACTAGCTAGAATATCCGCTGATAGGCAAAGAGTAGTAAGAAAAGATTGAGCCACTTTTATGAATATTCAAAGGCAGCTGTTAAATATGAAAATTTTTCTCTTAGTTGATAATTTCGCAGTTTAAAAACTAAGATAAGTTTTTCTGCTTTAGCTGGAATACAGTGAAAATGTTGACAGCAACACAGAAAACTTCCATAAGAAGCATGAAACCCAGGGGAATAATAGCCTCAGTAGAGCTACAGCTGCTAATTAGCAAATT
>VZTV01082286.1:0-16851 GCA_013400875.1 Anhinga rufa | reverse complement strand
CCGTGAATTTTCATCCTCTGCTGTCCTCGTACTTTTTTTTCCACAACTATGTATCAACTCTTAATGGACTTTGCTCTCACCCATTTCCCCATCTAGTTCCGACAGTAAGACAACTTTCATCTTGTGTTTGAGGTGAAGTTAAGGAGATTAACAAAGAATGTGGAAATAGACTTAACAAAATCATTGTTTTAGGATGTTGGGAAGCTTCAGAGAAACAATGTTGGATTCGGATGTGCTCATCTTTCATTTAGAATGCTTTCCTTACAGGCACGAGGCTAGAAAAATCTCTAATGAAAGTTTATTCTGTGTAATTTGAATATGTCCTGTGGCTTGTCTGAAACCATCTGGACTCTATCTTGATGTTTGGGCAGGTGCTGAGCTTGGAATTCTTCTGGATAAGCCAAAACATTTTAATCTACAACTTCCACTCTGCAGACACTAACACACTTCTGTTGCTGTTACGAGGCCTAATTCTTAAGACGTTTCTTCAAAGGAAAAACTGCAATTTGTAAAGGAAGGATTTGCAAAATTATCTTAGTTGACAAACACTTGCAATATAAAGTTATGTTTGTTAGGATATACCTCTCAGTCAGCTCCTAGCATTTACAAAACCAGTTCCTTTGGATGATTTCTTAGTTGTATTGGAGAATGCAGGAAACTTTGTAGTTACGGTTTGACATGAGTTACCCCGGGTTTTCATCAGGTAAAGTTAATGATTATTTGAATTTTGGGTGTCCCTTAATGAATACTTCAGTTCTATGAAATATGATCCAGTAAATGACTTCTTGTATGTTTTCTTCTTGTCTCATGCGTGTTTGTCTTGACATTTTTTTTTACGTGATGCCACTTTGAATTTGAAGTTCCAAATACAATTTTGAGGCATTTTAATCTTTTCTTTGTAGATCTTACGGCTCTGACAGCGAAAGCGATCGCAGTTACTCTAACAATCGAAGTCCCAGTGAAAGCAGCAGATATAGCTGAAAACGTTTCTTTGACGACGGAAATCATATTTAATAATTTTTTCAGTGTTATGTTAAACCTCCCCCCTGTTTTTGACAGTGTCAAAAGTGAAGCTGAGGGGTGTTTACTGAGCTAGCTGAAACTTTACTATTTAACAGTGAACTCACTTGACTGACTATACTTATGGAGAGAAGTACTGAGCTCAGCTCAACTGATTTTTTTTCTTTCTGTTTGTTTTGATGTCAAATNGGGGAACAGTTTTATTTCCTTGAATTGGATTTTCCAAGCCATGAATGACACCTAGGTGAATTTGCTGCCACCACCTTTCCAGGTGCAGCAAACGGTACTGTCTTCAAGTACGTTTATAAACACCTTAGGACTTTCTGCCTGTTAACGTTAAATATATGCTAGCAACTATAAAACTGTGAAGAAAACTTCTTACAAAGGCTGCCATTTCTAGTTTATTAAAATGCTTTTTTTAATGCTGGAAGATGGGCTCCATGCTGTCTTGTCTGTGGATTATTGTGTTATATACAGTCTCTACGCAACAGCTAGGTGATGAAAACAAAGACTGCCACTCTGTCTTAATCCCTACTGTACTGTGATATTGCTGAAGTCTGCTGAAAAGGGTGAGATTATACACTGTGGGAACTGTCAAACTGACAAGCGGTGAGCAAAAGTGTGATGAATGAGTTTTGATCTAAATAGCCAACTTGTCTAAACTTTTACATTTGAAAGTGAATTTTGCGATAAACAGCGATGTTCTTAAGAGTCTAAAAAAAGTTTCTAAACACTTTTTAAATTTCATTTGAATTTGTATTACAGCGCTAGGCATACTTCAACATATTTTGAAGTTGAATGTTGTAAACTGTTGAGTATATTATGAGTTTGTTCAAAACACTTTTTTAAAAACTTAAGTGATGATAATCTTTTGCGAAAACAAACCATAATGGTTCCTTTATAAAACATCTGTAGATGTATCCCATTTGCCATAGGGAATATCGGATATTGATATTGCAGATATTGAACTATAGTTCAATTATATTGTTAAAGCGATACAACTACAGAAATACCGGTATGCCTGGTGAAAAGCATGGACAATACTTTCAAAGTAAAGTTTAATACCAAAAATGACTCCATATTACAGGTAAATGGTTTGCAAAAAAACCCATAGATTTAAGCTGAAGAGCATTGAGTAATTTTTGCAATATTCTGATTGAGTTGATTTAAAATTAATTGTAAAGTTTTTCAGTGTTTATCTAAAGTTGTGTACTATGAAACAGTTTTTTAACGGCATAATGTAACCTGAAAAGTGGGGTCTGTAGTGGAAAAACAGACTAACATAGCTTTATTAGAGCTAATGAGTACTCTTGTATTATACTAGATTTCATTACTGACTTTCTGTAATATCTTGAAGTTTTCATTTTCTCTGATGTTTTCAAATATTGAAAATTATTTTTTTTTAATCTCATCAGGACTCGACAGTTTTGAAAATTAAAAGTGGTAATTTCTTGCTTAGATGTCAATTCTGTCTGACTGAATTAAGCTATCCAAAATTAGCTTTTGGTACATTCTGAAACATGAAAAGAGAGTTCAAAGTGAAGTTTGAAGACTGTGATGCCCTCCTTTTCTGTCCGTGAACAGCTGAATAAGACATTTGTACGCAGGGTCCTAAAACCGAATTTGTCATACAGGTTTTTCCACTTCCTAGAAGAACCCAAAATTCAGGACTTAACACCCTTCCTACTCTTGTAGTTCAGTGAAAAAGTGTGTGCATGTAATCCTTTCGAATCAATATTTTATAAGCTTTTTAACATTAAGTACATTTATTACTGAAGTCCGTATACATTTATGGACGCGTTTCTAACCGTAGCAGCCATTTCAGAATCCTGAACAAATATTTCGTTGCTAACTCAAGATAATGTTTGTTGAAGTTTCATAGTTTTAAGTACAAATGTAACTTGTTTTTTCCCTTACTGAGAAAATAGAACTAGTGGGCTAGTGGCGTAACAAAATGTATGAATATAAACATTGCCATTCAATACTTATTAGAAAAGAAATTGCTCCAGAATCAGACTTTGTCGTATTTCAGATCTGAGCTGACTTTTTATTTTTAAGGCCAGGAAAAGGTAATAGAAATACAGTCAATCAGTTAATTGTAGTTGTCCAAAATTACTGCAGTGTCACTAATGTCTAATTCATATCTTTTAATTAAAAGCTTTATAAAGAAATTCTGTCTGGTAGATGGTTGGGGAGGGCTGTGACGGAAGCGGGGGGAGTATTTTTACTTAGCGAAGTCTGTTAAATCGTGCTTCAGATAGAAAATGAGCTGGTTTTCTAATGTTGGTCTATGTTTTTGCAATTTTGTTATTCAAAAGTAGTTGCTGTTTGTAAAATAAACTTTTGTACATATCTGCAAATGCTGTTTTCGGTACATCTGGAAAAATCTGTTGCTGCTCGAGGGAAATGGGCAGGAAAATGAAAAATATACTTTAATTTCTGTATCTGCTTTTGTCCCTTGCAAGACTACGTACAAGTTGCCTTTCCTTTTCCTGACCTACATAGAGAATGATTCCTCAGCAAGACTCTGTACTGGGTTTACATAATAGTCACTGGAGGAACAAATATTTTGAAATTTCCAAGTGATTTGAGGTCTCGCCATTTCCTCAAGACATATAAAAGGTTCCTATCCTTTGTGCAAAGATACACTTAACAGATCTGCACGGAAATCTCTAAATGTGCCGAGTTTAGCTACTTTGCTAAATATTCTTTCCCAAATACACATTCCCACATGGTTTCCGTAGCATATTGGAAATGTGGTATTAGTTCAAGTCAGCAGATGTAATAGCTCAGCGGACTAATCCATTAGTCTTTTAGACCTTCTGTTCCAGAAAAACTGGATTTCATTGGAAAAATACTGACTTACTTTGTCCTAATGGAAAGGCTAATTGCCGTGATCTGAGGTGAAAAGGACAAGTGGAAGTTTTTCCTTGTTGTCAGTGCAGTCTTTAGCATGATCTGGTTAACCCGGCATTTCCCAAACTTCAGAGCGCTACTTTTGAGGAGGAGGCACAAGGAATCCTAGGCAGGAAAAGTAGGAACTCCAGGTGATATGAGCTTACACAAAAGGTGTAAATAATGGTAATTTAAGGTAGGGGAAGGGTGAACGGCTGCATTCAAGACAGCAGAGAAAACCGCTAGAGTAAGGAGCGTTAGACAACCCTGTAGCGTAGAAGAGTCTCTGTCTTCCTTGTTAGAGAGAGGTAGTCAGCAACCTTGCTTTTAAATGCATAACATCGCTTTTTGTGCTTAAAGAGCCATACTCGGTGCAGAAGTTACACCTCGGGATCGGGGAGCTGCTCTCAGGTGCCGCGGACCTGCTGCCGTGGAGGTCAAGCCGTCCCCTTGAGCCGGCTCCGGCAGGAGGCTGGAGGCAGGGCGCTGCGCTGGAGCACGCAGCGTTAAAAATAGAGTGGCTGACACCCGGCTATCTATTACTCATTAGCGACACTTTTCCTGTTAAAATAAATCTTAATTTTACTACATTTCAGGTTTTATTACTCCAGTATATGTGGTTTCATCGAAAAAAAAGGGGGGGGTTCTAGATAAGGGTATGTCTGTGCATCTTCAGGTGGTTGTTTTGGCAGTAGGTGACCCGCTGCACGGCACAGAGCATTGCTGTGGTGTGGCTCCGTAAGAGCAAGCGTCCTGTCTCCAGTTAGAGGTGAGCGACTTGACTTGTTTCAAATAAGAAGATATTAAATGAACCGTCTGGCTGTCAAACAACTAGTTCTTCTAAAGCACAAAACAACGGCATAAATGCACTTTTCCTACCGCGCCGACATGCGGAGAGCTTTCCTTCCTACTGTATCGCTTTTAAACAAGAGCTATTGGTGTCCTTGCACTCGAGGGTAAGAAGCATTTAAAGTGCTCTTTCAGAAGATCACCAAGTATCTGACAGTGTATTGAATTTCCCTTGATGGCTTTGTGTGGTTGGTGATGATCATGCTTACAGTTTGGAGCAGAACGTGGTATTTAGATGACCTTGAGCTGCACTCTGGAATCCATCTGGCGTAATTTCCAAACTGAACGCTGCCTGGGATTTAAATCACGAGCAGATAAAGCTTTGCATGCTCCACCCCTACTTAACATCCCTATAAATGATATTTTTTTTTAATATGGTTGTGAAACAGTAATGATTTGCCACCTGGTTTTAAAATGCTTTAGTTGCTTAACTGTGGCGAGTTCAAAGCTGTTTAAAAATTATATAAACAATTAAAGGGACCTAGACTTGACTTTCATAATGTCCACGTAATCCCTCCGAAGTAGATAGGATTGCGTGTGTGAAATCAGACAGTCTGTGGCAGTTTGGGTTGGGTTGTTGTTTTTGTTTTTTTTTAAATGATAATATTTCAGAGTCACAGTGGATGCGCAAAGAGGGGGTAGGCATTAACTTGATATTAATTGATATTTCTGCAATGAGGTGTATCCTCAGAAGAGCGTGGGGAAGCCTGAGAAAACCAGTGTCCTTCCCCAAAGGATGGTCTGACGTGGGGCGTGCTGAGCTCAGCACAGCTGGTGGACACTTGTAGCTCCCGCCCTGGCATCGGGGCCTGCGCCTGGCCTTAGGCTGCAGAATTCCTTCCTCCAGCCCGGAAGGGGCTGCCCTTCCTCTTTGGGCTTTTTTTAATTCCAGCTCCTTGTGCAGCCCGTGAGAGCGCGCTCCTAGCGCCTTAGCTGCCTGGCCCAGCGCTCGGGCAGCGTCTGCTTAACTGCTCCCTGATGTGTTGTGGAAAATGAGCCTTGAAAAGCACGAGGAGGGTCGGGAAGGTCCTCGGGAACGGGAGAGGGCGAGGGGCTGATGGCTGCACCTCCAGGAGAAACACCCGACTCTTTCAGGAACATATCACTGAGAGGAATCCATTGACTGGTTGAAGAAGTACGTTTAAAGAAAATTGAAAAAGCAAATCCATTCTACCCGAAGGCATAGATATTTGGCATAAAGAAAGCTTTTTCTCTTCTAAATCGGTGTAGCTATGTCAATTTGATGCTTACACTCGCTGCTGCAGAACTTCAAAGGAAAGGGAGGCCAGCACTTCCCTGGCAAACCCCCGTCCGCACCCTCCCCTCGACGCGGCCAAACCAAATGCTGCTCCTTTCGGCTGGAAGCAGTTGGCTGCCTGACGTGCCTTGCTACCAGAAAACGCGCTCAGGTTGAGGGGCAGCCTCAGAGGCGGAGGTCTCTTGTTTCGGGTACTCCGCGGGCTCCGGCAGAGCCAGCTGCAAAGCTTTGCTGGTATGAAGGAAGGGAGGTCCTAGAATAAAAGGAGCGTAGCAGTGGTTATAACCAAGTTGCAGGTGCACAAAGAAAAGAAAAAGAGGATAAATACAGGATCCTTTCTCAGTAAACTGCGCAGGCTTTTGCAACGGCTGTGTTTGCGCCACTGCCTTTAATGATGTCTGTATACAGCAGCTGTGGATTTTTCTTTTAATTCCCTTTATGCTTCTGAGGCCTCTGCAGCTTGATGGCTTCCACCTTTTAAAGAAGTAACGCCAGGGTTGGGGAATTCCTATTTCTTTTATTATGATTTTTTTTCTGCTGTGGTGTGCAGTTTGATACTTTCACTGAGTGTCCTTAGCTCCTATTTTGAGAGAAAGGGTGATCACCGCTTCCCGGGTCGCTTCATTTCACTTCTTTTCAATGTCTGCAGGACCCACTCAGCCCTTACTGCGCCCCGCGAGCGGTGCTGCCCGGGGCTCCTCCGCCTCGGCTGCTAGTGTCACCTCCAGTCACCGGCACAAAGGAAAGAGCAGCCAAGCAGCATTGCTATCTAGCACCGAGGATTAGACATAATTTTGAGGAACGTGCTCGATATCTTGTATTCCACTGGCTTTGCTAGGACTTGCAACTCCGACTGCATGTAACAGCCTTCAGCCTGTGCTCTGAAGCTCTCTTAACCTTGGACCTTACGTCTCCCTTCTTCAAAGACTAAATCTCTTCCTTGTTCTCTTCCAGTTGTTCATTTTAAGAAGTCAAAACGACAAGGGGGAGGGAGGATATCAAGTACTTGTTGTTCCCATCTGTGGCAAGGCGGTCTGGAGAGCAGAGCGTTGCGTAAGGCTGGGATGGACGTTGGTTCCTCCGTGCGTCCAAAGGCTCCTTGAGCCACCTGGGGTGATTCTGCGCCCTCGAGAGCTCACAAGCGTGCCGCGAAGATGCGATTCCCTCCTGAGCTCGGCAGGATCGGCTATTGGAGAAATGAGAGCCGTGTCAGGGCAATTTGGTCAACAAGTGTGGGGGTGTGAGCTGATAACATATAAAACACAGGCTGCCTAGTTGAGCCTTTGCTACTTGGAGTGACTTTTTTAGATTTTCTGAGTCTAGCAATGTGCAGTGCAGCCTTTTTTCTTTTTCCATTAAACGGGGGGGGGGAACAGACAAAAAAGTAATTTATTTTTTTTTATCAAAACAGCTCTATCTGCAAAAAAAAAGCCCCATATACTGATGGTGAAATACAGCTTTAGTGGTGGAGTTCCTATAGACATCCTGCAGGACTGCACAGGTTCCACGATCGTCTTCCATTTCTATCGATAGCTTTGAACCCAATGCCTTGCAGAAAAAGTTTGTGCCGGAGAATAGAGCAAAAAGGGGCCCTTTCAGCACTGTTTCCTCCTCCCCAGAGGCAGGATCAACTCCATCTGTAAAACACAGGAGTTTTTATCCAACCTATCTGTAAAGAACTGCCAGCTGAGATTCAGCAGTTGACGTGCCAAAACAAAAAATTGCCTGAACTATCCACGCTATTACAAAAAAAAATAAAAATATATATTTTCTGATGGCTAAACTAAATCCTTTGCTCCCACATAAGCCCATCGCTACTTAGCGAACTTAGAGAGGAAGAGTGACTTTTTTTTTCTACTTCAATATTTAAGTAGAAGGAAAAAGGCAACCTTAAATATTTGTGAAACAGTTGGGCTAGCTCTTCCCCAAACCTGGTCTTCTCTGGACTAAATAGCTCCAGCTCCTTTGGGGTTTTTTGGGGTGGTTTTGGGGAGCGGTGGGGGTTTTTGGTGGTTTGTTTTTCTGCAGCTTCTTAGATCTGACCATCTCCTGGACTCTACCACCAGCCCATAACCTCCCCAAATGACCATACCCAAGCAGACAACATACTCCAGCCGAGGCTTCGCGGTGCCACATGGATGCAAAGCATCGCTCCACGTGTCCCGCAGGCAACGTTCATGTGTTCCTGCCTGTGGTTTGCTGCTTTTGCAACAGGGCGAGGGCGGCTGCTCGGTCCAGGCGGGGATGCGCTGCCACATCCCGGCTCACCCGCTCCCTGCCCAGGCTGTGCTCTGCAGCTCAACCATTCTTACACAAGCAGCAAGTTTTCCCTTTGTTTCTACTAAATTGCAGCCTAATTTTTTTTTTTTTTCCAGGCTATTTCTCTAATGTGTCAAGATTGTTTTGAAGTTCCAGCCCATCCTCCAAAGTACTTGAAGTCCCTCCCGGCTTGGTATCATTTGCAGCTGTAAGAAGCAAATTTTCTATTCATGCAAGTAATTATTAAAAAAATATTTTGAGCAGTACCAGGCCTGGGACAGATCCCCAGGGACTCCCGGGCTGGGTATCTCCTCGGTTTCCTGGCGGATCATAAATAACTCCTCTGAGCAACATTCCCTCCTTCCAGCACTGCTTTCCTCCAGCTTCATGTCATCTGTCCCTGCCATCGGTCCCCTTCCAGCCGCGCTGGGGACGCAGGGATGTGCACAGGGGCTGGCATCTTAATTTAATTTGAACTTCAGCTTGTCTGACTTGGGGCTTCTGGATGTCGGGTCCTAACAAAGCCTCGGCTGAAGGTGCCCGTTGCTTGTTTTCCATAGTCGCCCTCGGAGACCGTGTTTCTAATCACCCCTGTAACTTTATCTTTGAAAACCTGAGTGGCGGTGCACGGTCTCAGAGCTTTTCACCCCAAGACATCTTTTCCAGGCCTCCACTTCACCCCTGTGACCTTCTCTGCTGAGTATCTTTCTGCATCCTCCTTGAATCGAAGATACCAGCACAGATACCAGCATTTAATATTTTTCTTTAGCACTAATATAAATCAGACTATTTCTGTGTGATCCTTACTCTGGAAATGTTCTTGTTTGGGGGATTATTTTCCATGGTTTAGGCAGGGGAGGAAAATTCACTGTTTCTTCTATATATATTTGCTGAATAAGGTGGTTTCTTGTCTTTCATGTTAGCAATTTACACCCCTATAGTGATGGAAATGTTCCCAGAGGGTTCCAGGGACCTAAAAGCCAGAGGTACTTTGAAATGAGTGCAGTTCACACGTATCTGCTTTGCCACTCCATCAAGTACCAGTCTTAAAAATCACTCCTGCCTCAAGATAATCTAAGGAAGAAAGTAAGAATATGTTTTTTTTCTAAGAAAATAGGTAAAAGTTAGAATGAACTTGGAGACTCATACAGAAGAAGCAGTTAATATCTAGCACTTACTTGGTCTCGACTCCCCCGTGTCCCACTGAGCCCTCAGAAACGAGGGCCGAAGCCATCAGGCAGGAGCAACGTGGTGGGTCTGAGAGGTGGGACTTCGTTTTGACGTGCTGCATCCCACTCCTGAGCAGAAACTCTTATTTGGGGCAAATTTCCCCTGCTCCCTGGAGACTGCCTTGAATATAAATGTATCTCCAGGTATTTCCTGTAATTCTTGATAATTATTTCAATCAAGATATCAATTTATAACTTCCTGCCTAATGAAATGCTATTTCTTACCGTGTTATCCTTTGATGTGTGAAGATGCCTTTGAACTGCAAGCCCCGTGCTGGGAAGACCCATGCAGCTTTCACACCTGGCTCATCAACAAGCAAACCCATCGCTCCGCTGCGAACGTGACTTGTAGGTGACACCAAAGCATTTCTGGAGCTGTCGCAGAAAGTCAGTCTTTTAAGTTTGCACGATGCAATGCAGGAGCCAGTTAACACAGGTTTTAGCTACGGATTGGGTAAGGACTGAAGCTTATTGCTTGTTCTTGATGGAGTCTGGAGGTGAGAAGCAATAATCTAAGCACATCTCACTGGATTTGGGAGAATCTGGTCCAGTAAACTGCCCCGTTTTCCTCTAAGTTTATCTAGCCTGAGAGTCTTTTCCAGCAGCAACAGGAGATACTACTTCAGGAGAATATGCAAGGCAAAATACCTTCAGTTCACTCCCCTCTGCTCTCCCAGCATCGGCAATCATTGCATCGCGGGCGTGGGTGGGTACCAGCCTGCCCATTCCCTCCGGTATCTGTTGGCAGAACTATTTCCTGTGGATTTCTTCAGCCTTTCTTCGAATCTATTCACGCATTTGGGTCTTGTGGCAACCTGCCGATGAAGGACTTCGGTATTTGTTTTAAACTGATCTCCCACTCCTTTGAGTAACGGTTGTGGTTTGCTGCACAGTGCTTATAAGCTCCCAACAGCCTTCCCTTCTCCAGGCTGAAGGGTCCTGACCTTTTCATCTCGCCTTGGAAAGCAGCTGCCCCATCCCACTAGTCATTTTAGTTGCTCTTTCTGCTTCTCCGACACCATCGTTCTCCTCTTGGAGATCAGGGCTGCGCAGAAGTTAAAATGCAGATGCACCAGGGTTTTCCGCAGCAGCAATGCGATGCCCTGAACTTTGGATGTGCTCAGGGAAGGCAGACAAATAACAATTTCTTGGCTTTTTTTTATTGTTTTTTTTGGCTGATGCCTTGAACGCACCTTGGCCGCGTGTTGAGCCAGCGAGTTCAGAGAGCTGCTGGTGGCAATCCAGAATCTCAGCTTTAGCTGCCGGTTCCAACCTCGGCATTGCACAAGGATAGTTTAAACCTTTTTCATCCAGGCTTCATGTATTCCTATACCAAAGCTCATCTGAAACTTTCTTCTCTGCTTTTCCTTTTTCTGGGAGCCGTCTGGAGTTGCTCGCCATCGGTGTGGCGCTTGATGACCTTGGAAGAGCTCACCCGCAAAGGTGGAGCCGTGGGTCTGCCCTTACTCCTCCAGGTTGCTGATGAGGATGTTGAAAAACCCTGGACTCGGTCTCTGGTGAACCACACCGTGGACTCTTTTCCACCCTGGGAAGCGACCGTTAAAGGCCTACCTTTTTTCTTCTTGTCTTTTAACTAGCTTCCGAGCAAGAAAAGAACCTTTTCCCCAGCGGCAACTTGGTTTCTTTAATGGTCTTGTCAACGGCTTTTAAAAAAAAAAATAATTCTAAAATCCTGTGGTTTTCCCACCTAGAACATAGAATCCACATGCTTTTTCATCAAAAAAGTCAAATATTATTGGATTTACTTTTGTCCAGTGCCCTGAACATAACAGGAGTCAAATTGTTCATGCAGGAAAGCAGTAGCCAATAATGGCTGGAGAAAGGCCTGGTGGGAGAATAAAAGTATTTCTTTCCCTAAAACATTGAAACTGCCAAGTCAAGTTGTTAATAGAGATCGTTCCTCCAATGCAACAGCAGCGAGGACAACTTGGCTTGGGTCGCTTGGCTCGGTTTGCTCGATGCATCCAGTGCAGAGGCCTCGATCTTAAAACCTGCCGTTAACTGACGCTCAAAATAAGCCCTTTTCGCCCCAAAAGAAGACCTGGCAGTGCTCTGTTCCTCTGCCGTAATCATCCCAGGAGCAAGCAGGACCAGCTCCAAAAGCAGGGTAGTGTCAACGGCACCGTGCTCTCCTCCCTTGTAACACCTTTAAGTGACCCACCTGGAAAAAATACCCCGAGGCACCGGTTCAGGTGCTTCGTTTTTTGCAGCACCACTTCTAACGAGCCCGCTGCTAATGAGCTGATGCCCGTTAACGCCGACACCACGCAAGGGATGCAAAGACGCTAAAGCCACGCTGAGCCGGGCAGCGCGATGAGACACATCGCAGCCTCACCTGGCTCTGGGTTTTGGTACCCGGTAAGTATTTCTTGACATTCAGCAGCAGGGAAGATGTCTGGGCTGTGAATGATACAGGTTAAGGCTCCTCTTTGGCCCGCATCCTTGGATTAAGCGCTGAGAGAGCAGCGAGGAAATAAAAAGATGAGAAACCCCCTGCTTTGAGCAAGAGATTGAACCACGTGAGCTCTGGAGACCCCTTTCAACGCAAATCCACAATCCCACGATTTCTTTTCGAGGGGTAAAATAAGCTAAACCTTTTGCAGGGGATCTGGAAACGTGGGTGGGTGGGTGGTCTCCACCTTCCTCCTCCAAGCAGTTTTTCGTTAATACTTGGATCTTCTCATCACTGTAAGATGTAAGAGCTGTAAGTAAAACTTCCTAATATCGGTATTACCATGTATAAAATTAAACCTGATTATTACAAAATTGGTAGAAAACAGGACCTGGAATCCAATATGAACTCCCCTGAAAATTATAACCTGGCTGCTGCTGGATCCAGCAGATACAGGTGTGCGGGTAAATTACTACGTGCATGAAAACTACAGAAGTTACAAATCCAGGAGCTTCACTGGACTTTCTGATGGGTCAGGGTCTTATTTGCAACGTGGATTCCCCTCCCTGCCTCTGCCAACGAAGAGAAACAGCTATTCCTGGTGGAGTTGCGATCCCCTGAAAGGAAAACACTGCCTGACTTGGGTTAAGGTGTATTTTGCAGCTTTGGGAGGTGGTGGCTGCCTCTCGGGCAGCGGGAGGCCGGGTCAGTCTGGGCTGTGATTTGCAGCAGCGGATGGATGCGCTTGGCACACGCTGTTGCGTTTAAGAGTAAAGTAACGATGTCTTCCCCGGCTTGGATCACAGCCCTTCCACCGTGCAGGGGAGGATAAACACCGGCACAGCCGCCGCTCGCCTGCCAGCAGCCGCCTGCGGGAAGGAGACCGTCCTCTGCGCAGAGGTCTGCCTGCTCGGGGGCTTCACCGTGTCCTCAGACGACCTTTCTGAACCTGATCCCCGCACAGTGATGTGAGGGTGTCACCTGAAACCAGCCAGCCCTGCCTGAATAATCGCTTTTCTTTCTTTAAATTTATTTTTTTTTTTTCCCAGTTCGGAGGCAGAAGTGAGAAATCGAAGAGGGGAAAAAAAAATTAAGAAAAAAAGAAAAAGAATTGGGGTCAACACGAAGCAGCAGTATTTCAGTCGTCCTTTGAGAGCTTGTCTATACTCACGCTGTGGGTGTTCTCATTGCAAACGCTAAGCGGGAGACGTTTTCCCTTAGTAGGGCAGGCTGCCGTGCCACGGCCCTCCTCGCCTGGCCATAAAAGGGCAGCGTTTTCTGCAGGACCCCCGGGTCCTCCGAAAGCTGACGGGCTTTTGGGAAGGGGCCTGCCCTGTTGCATCGTGACGCTGCTTGCCTGGGACCTTGCAACCCTCGTGTTAATGCTGCTTTGGCTCATTCCTTTCTTGTGCCTTTTGTTTTGTCTCTCTCCTCCTCCTCCTCCTCCTCCTCTGAGGGGTTTGGAGGGAGAGAGGCCAGAGAGCCTCCAGGAATGTTCTTGCTTTCCCTCCTTTTTTTTTTCTTTCTCTCTCTCTCTTGGCCTCATTTGATCCCTTCTTCTCCATGAGCCGTACGCCTGCTCAGAAAACCAGCTGCTGAGTGGAAACCAGTTGCCGAGGCCATGGTAGAGCCCCAAAGGGTTGACCGTGTCCCCAGCCTCCATCCTATGTCCCATGGGTGAGGCCATGGCAGTCTGGAGGGCTCTTCCACCTCCCGCGTTACCCGAGCACGCACATGCCCTGATGTGCTGGGGGCCCGGCACTGGCTCAGGAAGGGTGGGCGCCGAGGAAGCTCACCTCACCAGCTCCTGGAGCATCCATCCATGGGACTTCCAGCCTACAGAAGATGCTCAGCAGAGCACGGCTGTTGCGCTTAAAGCGGTGAATCCAGCCCAGGCAGGTAGAGCCAGCGACAGGAGATGGCACCACCTCGGAGATACCCTGTCAGGTCCACTTGGTTCTTCATCGAATCATTTAGGTTGAAAAAGACCCTTAAGATCACCGTTAACCAAACGCTGCCAAATCCACCATTAAGCCATGTCCCTAAGTGCCACGTCTACACGTCTTAAATACCTCCAGGCTCTTGCGTGGGTCCTCACAAACTCAAAGCTGTCTGAGCTCTTAGAGGCTGTCAGCTTTCTTCTTGTCCCTTGTCCTTGATGACGCTTCTCTTGGAGAAGACTGGAGCTGTGGAAATGCAAACTGAAATATCAGGGATCAGTTATACCAAGGAAATCTGAATCTCTCCTGGTTTCCCTAAATGTTTTCCAGCCCCTGTATTGTTGTGGCCGGTCCTTCATTTTAAGACCCCTTATGACCTTGTGGAGTCACTGGGTTGCTATCTCATGGCCCAGTGAGAGAAAGGAGAGAGAAAGCTACGGGAGATGTCCCTTTTGTGGGCACCACACTGCTGGAAAGAGGCAAGGAGGAGACCCAACACTTCTCCTGTGTCGCTAGGGCCTCCCTCCATGTGCTCCTCGGCTCCTTGGCGGGATCCTACCCAACCTGGTTTGGTGGCTTCGTTGTGTAGGACATTTACCAGTTTTTCCAGGGTTTCCCTTTTGCTGGAGAACCCATTCCCTAACAGCGACTGAACTGAACTGCGGAGCCCCAGATCCCTCTGTGGTGAGCTGGACCCCGTGACCCTTTCATGGGTCCTTCCCTTTTCCTCGGTCAGCGATGCCGTGCAAGATATGGCAGGGCCGACTCCCAGCCAGCACCCTCCCAGGAAGGCTCCAGACCTTCCAGATCTTTGTGTGAAGGCACCAAGAGCGTGGAGTCACCCCCTTTCAGAGATCCCAGCAGCAGAAGAGAATAAGCTCCCGCAAGAGATCCGTTGTCCATGTGCCCCATTAACCTTAACCTAGGCGGAGGCGTCTGACGTCTCACCCTGCTTCGGGCCCTCGCACGGTGGGATGAGGAGCAGAAGAAGAGGTGGCTTAAGTCGGTTAGGATAGCCCCCGTGCTGTCGGTCACACACAAGGCCAACTTGCCTGTCCATCCAACCAAACTGGGTTGGGTGGGATTTGCTGGGAGCTTCGGGAAGTTGTTTCAGCGAATTCCATGTGAGCCCATCGGGTAGCTGTGGCCAACGAACCCGCACGGGTTTCACCTCTTAGGAACGTTGCTGTAGACACCGTCGTCAAATAAAGTGTTTCACCCAAATGTGTCATCGGTTGTGTGCCCCTTCCAGGACATTTCCCCTTGCGTTGGTGGCAATCGCCACTGCGGGAGCCTCAGCTTCTCCCGCATCAGGAAGGAAAAACTGAGGATGGCAAAGGCCAGGTCTCCGTGTGAGGGGCGGGCTCAGCATCCCTCAAAAGGCAAGGACCTCACAGTGAGCCCACCAGAGCGGGATCAGGGCTTTGACCATCCCCGCCTGCCCCTGCAGACCTGCGTGTTTCAGAGCTACGAGGGCTCCAAGCTCTGGAGCTCCCTGGTCCCCTCTGCCACGTCCGTGAAGGTGCTACTGGGGTTTGGGCTCCAGAGCAGAGCTTAAATCCCTGGCTCCCACCTCCGGCCTCATCTCACCCTCATGCCGGCGCTGGCTGCATGTCAGCCGGGTGTCTTCCAGGAGCTTATGTAGCTTTTGGAAAAGTTTCCAGGGTAGAAGATGTGCTGAATGGGCCAAACACTCATCTCACAAAAAGCTTTCTGATAGGGGAACGGTGCTGGCGGCATCGGACGGGATTTTTTCCTATAGAGCGGAGCAGGGTTGAGAGCAAGGAAGGGCATTAAAAAAAAAATATATATATATTAAATAAAGCCAGCGCAGGCAGGATGTGGATAGGGCGACATTATGCAAAGAGCCGTACACATCTGGAAGAAGTTACTGCGCACGGCAACCGAAGCAGAGTCTAAACAAGTGCAAGACGTTACCACGTTTATGTCTGCAAAAGGGAGTGGTTAGGGAACGGGGCAGAGCCCGGAAGGTGGGGTGAGGATGGAGCGGCCCGGGGGCTTTGGGGACGCCCCCAGCCCTGGCGTAGGGGCAGTAGAAGGGAATTAAGTTGCCCTTGACGTTTTGGGTGGTGTCTGCACGAATGGTGGGGGCAGAAGCGGGTCTCGGAGGCGTCCCCACCCCGGTGAGCCTCGGCTGGGCACCTTCCCCTGCCCCGGTGGAGCCCAGCAGCGAGGGCAGAGCCTGTCCCAGTGCCGGAGGCGTGGGAGCCCGGTGGGACCCTGCACGGTGCCCCCCGGAGTCCCCGGGGCGGCTCCGTTGCGCCCGTCGGTCATCAGCAGGAGGGTTTTGGGGTGACCCGGCTCCCAGGCAAGGCTGGGGAGGGCGCTGGGGTGCTGAACCCTCCCCGCTCACCGCTGGGGAAATCCAAGCAGCGCCGCGCCGGGGGCAAAATAATGAACCCCTGATGTATTTGGGGGGGCTGGGAGCTGGTTGTGCCCCACACATCATGTCCTGGGGGCCTGGGGGGGCTCCAGCAGGGCCACCCGCCAACCCCCCCTCGAGAAACCAAACGTGCCTTGGCACCCCCCAGGCTGCCCCTGCCTGTGGGGATCCCCATCTCCTCCCACAGCAGGAAAGCGCCCCCAGACCCCCCTTGGAATAAAAATGGCGATACCACCACCACCACCAATACTAATAATACACTAAGTAGGTGATAAGTATAATAATAAGTAGATGATAAGATAATAATAACAATAATATTAAGTAGATAATAATAAGTACAGTAATAAGTAAAAATAAGTATACAATAAGTAAACAATAATAAAAACAATAAATATAATAATTAGATATAATAATAACAATAATAATGATAACAACAATAATAATGATACACTACCAAGTAGATAATAAGTATAATAATAAGTAGATAATAATAAGCAGATAATAAGTAAAAATAAGTATATAATAATAAGTAAATAATAAAAACCACTAAATGTAATAAGTAGATATAATAATAATAATGATAA
>VZTV01082262.1:0-22858 GCA_013400875.1 Anhinga rufa | reverse complement strand
AAACAGCTATTATATTTGCTAAGGTACTTTTCGCAGCATCTGAATGTGCTAGAGGAGACTAGAGGTTCAGGATTTTACTGAGCTGCACTCGAATGAAGCCAGTACAAACGCTGATGGGGATTTGGGGTATTGATGGACACAGTATTGTTCTCTCACTGCAGATACTTCAGGTGAGACAACTTCTTACATGGCTTGTTCTCTCCTGGAATCGGGGAGATCTCTTTCGCTATACGCTATGCGCATGCTCTTTCTGCCAGAATGAAAATCTAAAGTGTGGGTATCCAAGTCTTGCTTACCCATTTGTAAATAACCTCTCTAAAGAGGAGTGATGAGGGTTACTAGGGTTCGAGCCAGTATTTAAGAGGTTTGTCTGACTTGTCTTAGCAGTGTCCCTAATCCATTTTTGGCCGTAGTGAAGCACAGCTCTTCCAACCTGAAAGACCAAGCTACTGTATCCAGCGAAATTGCAGAGATACCTTAGCTTGGAAAAACAGAGTTTATGTCATAAATTTCCAAATGCATCACAGATTTACTTTTGACATTTTCCATTATAACATAATAAGAAGAGCATCTAACTATTAGGCCTTTTGTTTGCCCATAGCGGAGCAATGGACACACAGTGCTGTGAAAAAGCACAAAAAAGGAGTGATTTATTTACCCTAAATACTTAACTCTAATGATTTGGCATATTACATATTTAGGCTGTACTAACAGAGTTTTTGTGGGGGCAAGGGAAAAGGGATTAATCAAAATAAACTGTCTGCTTTCTACGTATGCTTAAATAATTATTTGTATTGATTCTTAGAGCGTTTATGTTCAGCAGAAGTGCAGTGCATTACCACTGTTGATTGCACTCTTTTATCAGAAGGTGGGAATAAAAAGCAGGAGAAGCTCATCACTGCCTTGCTACTCCCAGCTGAGCATCTCCTCCTGGGTGCCTGGTGGAATGGGGTATGAGATGGAAGCTAAACACACCGCCGTGGTTTTCTCTGGATTGATGGGCATCCTTACTCATGACAAGCTTGAGTGTCGCATGGAATAGTAAATGTTCAGCAGGAGATGAGAAGGAAGAGTAAACAGCTACCATGATAATTAAGTGGTCCAGAGAAAACTGTTTCCAGAAAAAATATCCTTTTCCTTCAGTGGCTGCGGCGTCTCATCCCACAGCTGTTGTGGTTGTTGCCTGTTTTATTCCTCTTTGTTTTAACCTAGTTTTGAAATTTTACCATAGACTCATTGGAGCAGAAAAATAACTGCTTAACTTCCCTCTCTCCTGCTGTTGCCCACATTTCCCCCCTCCTGTTTACTAGTGAGCAGTCAGGTCCTTTAGATTTCCCTCTGCCATCCTGATGGGGTAGGTAGGGCATGGCTGACTCGCAGAGCTAGCTTCTAACTGCTTTGATTTTTTCATCTCCATCCTCCCCAACCCTTTTTGTTTTTTTTTGTCGAGAGACTGTACATACCAGCTTGCGTGGGTAGGAGGTGACCAGGCGATCAGGACTGCGAATGCTTAAATGCTGTGGGAGAACCTGCTCTCTGCTCTCCTTTTGTTGCCCATGGGCAGAAAATTGCATCTAGTTGGTATCTCCGATGCTGAATCACACAGGCTGTTTAAATGAATCCATTTTGCAGGCTACCTGTGGCAGCACCACTGCAATGTAAATGGAGAATTTGGCTCCCTCTACTATGTCTAATCAGTGGCTATTTTTAAACAGTCTCGATGGAAACAAAATATCCTCCCCCTTGGCAGTGTTAGGGCTGCTGGCACTTACCTGGTGCAGAAAGGCATGCAGGATCCAGAGGTGAAGCATCCCTGAGCAGAATGTCTCCTTCTCTGCAGCGCACTGGAAGTGTGGCCGTTGTTGTGCGTCAGTCTTCCAACTTTAAAAATGGCCATTAAAACTGGGCTTTAGTTAGTTTAGAAAGTGAAAGGTTGTTCCTGATCTGTCAGGAAATTATCAGAGAGTTAATCTGTTTGGTCTTGGTTACGTGAAGTACATTTCATGTCCTGTGCAGGCGGAGGAGTCTTCAGCTGGTATTTCTGAGGACACCTCTTCCAAATGAGTAGGAAAAAAGTTCTCTGTATTCGTTGGGGTAAACTGGTGTTTCATCTGCAGACTCAAGAAAATGCCTTTCCTTGGTACTTATATGGACAGTTCTGCCTGTATAAGAGATTGAAACGGTGTCTCTTAAAGAGATCAAAGGTCTCTAATACCAGTAATCAGTGGTATAAAAAATGAAGTATGGCTTTCAAGACCTGTTCATCCTTCATCTTCTCTCAGAGATATCCCTGCTGTCTTTTGAGAAAGCATCTCTTGATTAACACATTTTTTCTCTTGCTGTTGGCAGCTCTGTTTCCTGCCAAAAATGTATTTTCAGGAAACATACTTGTATAATATTTTGAGGTCTTTGTCTTGATCAAAACTAATGAGATATGCTAATACTCCCTCATTTGTATTTGATGGGCATTCAAAACTTGTAGCCTCCTCCTGGATTCATTTACAGCCCCCCCCCAACAGTCGATACCATGAGCCAAAATCCCTGGGAATTATGGTCACTTTGTACTGTGCTGCTACCATAATCTTGTCCTAAAGCCTGCTTAACTTTGATGGATCAGCTGCGTTGATTTGCCAGAGCCACAGGGGCTCAGGGTAAGCCACCTCTCTGCTCATGACACGGGTCGATCAAGGAAAGCAAAATAGGCAGAATACCTGTGGGGTTGGATTGATTTTCAGCTGTGCCGGTTATCCCTACGGGGTTCTGTGCCCTGCCGCTTTGGAGAGATGTCCTCAGAGATAAGGCGGAGGGAGGGCAGTAACGGGGTTTGTTCTGTCTGTAATGACTTTGAGTAGAAAGCCTTGAAGACACTCTCGTTTGCATGTTAATCTAGAATTGGCTTGCCATTTTAATAGCTTAGGTTTGCACTCATAAGACCACAGGTACTCACAGGTGAGTGAGGTCTTATGTGCAGCTGGGATGTGTAAGTACAGCTTGGTTAAAGGTGTAGTAAAAAGAATATAAGATGGCAAGTCAATATTTACTTTAATAACAAAAGTGACATAGGCACTTGGGGGCAAATTCACCCACTCTCATTTGAATGATCCATTTATCAGCTTTTGATATCTCATTCTGCATCTACTGTGCACAGTGCAATTTTATACGCAAGTTTTTCTGTGTCACTGATGAGGGCTTGACAGAAAGGGGAATAACAGACTCGCTCCTATGAAAATTAGTAACAGTCCTACGGATTTCCTTTGGATTCCCTCTTTTTTAAAAGTCTCTTTTAGTGTTTTGCATGGATGTGAACTAGCACCAAAGCCAGCCAAAGGAGGAGATCACATGCCTAGTCCAGCTCCTCCTACCCATGTTGTCCTCCACTCTAAAACAGTCCCTCTGGACTGGTTTACAGGGTGCAACTGCTCAAATTCTACCTGAAGGTCTGTTTACAGTATGAGTCTTGACAAGACAGCCTGTTATTACTGGGTAAGTAAAAAGACTAACCATGCGTTATGCACAGTTGTGCTGATTGATGAAGTGACACAAATCTTGTTACTTGCAGTCAATAGCATGGATGTGGTGGCTCCGAGTTGGATTCTCTGCTTTCTACCATCTGCTGCAGGTATTTCAGGATGCAAAATCCTGAAAGCAGAAATTGCTTCACCAAAAAATGCCTACAATACTTTATTGGTGCTGTGTTATAATTTACAGGTATCTAAATTAGCTTTCAGATGGATTATATAGGAAATCTTCAAAAAAAGCAGAATTCTTTCCAATACTGTGTGATAATCACTGCTGCAGGGTGGATTTGTGCATTTAGGCTACCAAACACTAATAAGTATGTGTAACATACTGATTCTGTTACAAATTTCCCTAGTATAATGTTTCCATTTAATTCCTTTGTCACCCGATTCACAAATGCAAATCCCCATTTGGGAAAGCAGTGGAAATAACAGAAGGAAGAGCTCACTTTGAACATGCACGCCCATGTTTTATATGTGCAAAATTATTAGCCTTTGTAAATTAGGTCCTGGATTTCTTGAATATGACTTTCGTCTTAGGGTATATAATCTGCGTTTCATTCCAAAATCCAGAAGCAGCACAGCTGATTGTACCCTGAGGTTTTGCTTTGCTGAATAAGTCTTCAAGAGCACAGCAGCATGTATGGCACTTCAGCAAGCAATAGAGATTCTCAAAGTTTAATGTAGGGGGAACCATTAATCTGGACTTCTTTTTATTCCCATTCCTTATCTTGCATCCATTTACCAAAAAGGTGGACTTTAATCCAAATAACTTGGGGTTATTTAAAAGACAAAATTGCCTAGAGAATATGCTTCTGGAAGGAAACTAGTCTTGATTTGCAGGGATCAGGAGATATTTTCTGTTCCACTTTTCCCTAACAAAGAGGATAAATACCATATAGTATTTGGCGAAGAGGGGACATTTTTAGAGATGTTAATGCCTCTTTCTTGGATCAAGTAATCAGGGAAGCCGAAGGAGGAAAATCAGCTTGTGATTTAGTTGTGAGTAGTTCATTGAACCTTGCATATGATTTAGCTGTAGAAGAGCGCATCTATATCAGTGAACATACTGCTTTTCTAGTCAACATCCTCAGAGTTAAAAAAGACACACACCAAACACCCAATATGGTAACTATTATCTTATATAGGGGAACAACATTAAATGAAGAAAACCAATTAAAGAAGCAGCTTGCAGGGGCATAAAGGTTGTTTAAAGATGCTCAATTAGACAACCAGAGTAAATGTAAATACCTTCTTAAAAAAAATTGTTTAGAAGGGGTAAAAAAGCCATCCAGGTAAGACAGCAGTATAAAAGATGCTATTAGGAGTAATGAAGACACCCTTTAAAACATGAATAATAAGTAAGAATGGGAAAAATAGGAAAAAAAAAAACCTTTAAGTTCTGGTAGCTGAAAGGTATAACCACAGAAGGTGGATCAGAAAAGGTTTCAAGGCACAGCTTCCTGAAGGTCTAAAAGCTGATGGTGGAAAACTTGACAAAACCTGGCAAGGCGGAGAGCCTGCAGGACACCTGCGGGGCGGGGGCTGAGGTGGAGGAAGGAGTGTAAGGGAGCATCACGGGCAAGTGTAATGAGTCTCTCCACGAGAGTTCATGGCAGAGGTGGGACCCACGCTGGGCTGAGTCCGAGGAACCATCCCATGCTGAGATCTCAGTAGAAATGTTTTTAAAGCAAATCAATAAAATTTACAGTTACAAATTGCCAGGCCCAGATGTTTTTGCCCTAAAGCTCTCTGAGGAACTTAAGTGTAAAACTGATGAACTACTACTGATGGTATGTGATGTTTAAATATACCTTAGTAGCAGACAGGAAAGTGGCAAATACCAGCAGTCTTTGAAAGCCTGTAAGGAGCTGTGGCTGCATTGCAGGAAACCTGATCTCTGCATCTGACACAGAAGCAGGAGCTATGGAAAGAAAGGGATGGAAAGACTCATGGATACAGATGCTGCAGTGGGGAAGAGGTGTGAGGAATTTTGCAGAAATCCCTACTGCAGTAAGAGCCAAGGCATGTGCACAGGACTGTTCCGGTTAGCATCATGTGCATGTTTTTTTCACAAGGCCCTTCACCATATTTTCTTACTGACCTGAAGTTTTATGTCATAGCAGAGTAATAAAACTAGTTTAAAGATGGGGAACAAAGGTGAGGATTAATTTTCTGGTTTTAGTTATCCCAGCAAAAACTCTGTTGGGATCTGTTCTACTCAAGGTATTTGTAAATGATCAGAAAAAGAGACTAAAAATGAAGCCAAGAAAACAACTAGGCTGATGATACAAAATTGCTCTGTTCTGACAAATCCAAAGCTGACTGCCAACACGCACAGAAGGATCCTGCAATCCTGGGTGACTGGGCAATAAAATTGCAGATGAAATTCAGTGGCAATAATGCAAATTAATGCATAGAGGGGGAAAATAGTTCTATTTCTGTGCATGGTAGGCTTTAACTGCGCTATTACTATGCAAGGGAGAGATCATGGAGCTGTTCTGGATTGTTCTCTGGATACTGCATGGAGTTCAACAGCAAGAAGGACAAGTAAAGCACTCAGGATTATGAGGGAGGCATAAAGAATAAGAAGGAAAATGTTATTATGTGGTTGTAGAAATCAGGGTTTTAGAAAGCCAACCAGAAATCTTGAATACCATGTGTATTGTTATCCTCCTTCAAAAAAGATGTGGTAGAACTAGGAACACTGGTAGTCAGAAATTTTGAATATTTACTTAAAGATGATGCACAGAGCGAGTAAATATGTATGTTCTCAACATCTAAATCTTGAGATCTTAGTCTATAAAGATTTGCTAGAAACATTTCCCAGAAAGTATATTCATCAGAATTGGCCAATGCTGTGAGTAAATAATAGCCAATTCATAGCCTCTATGATTCAAGTGTTGTGACTGTTACTAAACTAAGTGTATATTTGGAGAAATTTGGTCTAATGAGGTTGATTTTTGTTCCAGGTAGAGTTCATGCTTTTTTAGCCAAAATGCACTTTTTGGTTTGTGCATTTTTATCCAGAATTTCATACCAAACAGGCATGAAGGATTTGCTCTGAGAGAGGTGATACATGATAGACAAATGGAGAGAACTGGCATAGCGGGCATTACATGAAGAGTTAACAATTTGTTAAGGATGAAAGGAAAGGCTTGGTTTGAGGGATGTTGTGCCCTACAGATCGTGGCATTTTTGTATTACTTTCTAATGGTCTAGCACTGTTTTCCTTTCTGTTTACTTCCACAAATACTGTCTTTGAACTCCTGCTACGTCAGGCACATGCCAAGTGTTACAATACTGCTCCCTGGAGCGTCACTGTTAGAGGGTCTAATCCCTCTTGTAACATCACAGTAAATGTCAAACTACTTCACCAACATCCAAGGATGTTCCCAGTGCTTTATATTCTCATGTAATTTCCAGACCTTTCAGCACTGAACTGTGCAAAAGTCTGACTTGTACTTCTTTTTCATTTTGATATATAAAAACAAGCAGCAGAGTAGTAATTCTGCTATAGTATGGCAGATAAGCTAAATAAAATTAATTAAACTTAACTTTATTGAAAGTTTATATAAGCCAATAAAAATCTAGGTTATGAAACATTTAATACCATTATTTGTTTCATTTCACTTTATTGATTTGCGTGGTATGATTTATAAGGTATGTTTTATAAGAAAGAAAGCTGAAAAAATACTGAAGGTGAAAGACAAAAAGGCGGCAACTTAAGAGCTTTATTTTTATGTATGTTTAAGAACAACTAGCTATTAAGAGGTTTTGCTCTTGAAACCAGATTTCTTTTTTTTCTTTTTGCACCCTATGTTTCTTCAGAGATAAAGAGTAACAACATGTTTTTGGCTTGGATAATTTCTTGGAGGAAAAATTTATTTAAAAGACTTTTTCAAAAAGGTTCATCTTTGGTCTGGGTAAAGGCAGTTCTACAAAAGAAATGTTCCTAAAATCACTCTAACTTAAATAATGAAGAAAGAAGGTGCTCAGGAATATATATCATTATTCACAGGTGCTTTAGACCCAAGCAAAGTTGTGGGTAGTTTACAGCAGAAGACCATGGGGCTAGTTCTGATCTTGGCAAAGTACACTTAGCCTTCTCTGGGAGCACTTTGGTCAACTCTGCAGTGGATTTACAGCTCCCACGGTGAGACAAACAGTATATATGATGCTCTCTGAAGCAGCAACAGGCCTAAACTAATATGTCTCAACTGTCAAATTGGTTTGTTGGGGCGTTATAAGACATAGGAAATGCACCTACTGTTACAGTATACATAGCCTGTTGTCCTTTGCCTGAGCTTCACAAGAAAGAACCAGCCTCCTTTTTGCTGAAAACACCCCCATGGTTGCTTAATTAAAGCAGATGACAAGGTAAAGCCTTAGAGAAAATGTATCTTGGGTATGCGTTCTCCTTCTGAGTTGCACTCAAAGAAAAGGCAGGATTGAAACAGTCCTTTAGGTGGGTGGCTAACTTAAACTGCCTACACAAAGGGAAAAGATGTGAAATCGATACCTTTAGATACATATTTATACATGTCAAGAAAGAGAGAAATGCATTTCATGAGAGGTACTTTGAGGAAAATGGAGTTTGGTATTTTGTAGCCTGTAAGACAGAAACATGCCAGGTAGTGTTGTTACTACTAGATACATGCTAGTAAGCCAAGGATTTTCATTAATGGATCAAAAATGAAAAACACACCTTGGATTAAGACATTTAAAAATAAATCATTAAAAAGTCTTGCGTATTTTGTAACAATGGGAGAACAGTTCTAGTCTCTTCATGTCCGTGCCATGAGAGAATTCTACAGCTTCTTGCAGAAATTCAAGGCATGATTACAAAACTCTTGACTTTTGTCCTCTTCAGGAAAAGGCCTGGCTGTAAAAGCAGTGAAAATCACCATGTTTTGTTGATGGTTTCCTATCTAATGACAGTTTGGCAGCTGAGATTAGGCTGTCTGAAGATATCACCCAAGCTCAAGATCTATACACCTTCTTGAAAATTGCCTTTTTTTTTTTTTTTTTTTCAGACGTGGAATAGAAGTCTTTGATTATTTAAAATTTGAGGATGGTTTTTATAGTGCAGGGTTGCAATCTGTAGTGAAATGTTTGTGCTTCAAAAATCCCCTCCCTCCTTAAAAGGCAGCTAAGGAAGCTCCATAAGCCTGCTTGCTCTGTGCTCAACTAAGGAACCTTCAGCTAAATTAAACATTACATTTTGTAAATGTAACTCAAGGGTGTGGGCAAGGGATAAATCTGAAATTGCCTAAGAAAGCTAGAAAGTGAGAGCGCTAGAGGCAATTAAACCTCAAAAAGATGATGTGGATACAATAAATTGTTCAAACCTCTGGTTTTCTGTATAGAACCGTCCTCAGAGATCTCAACCTGAATCTAACACAAGTAACAAAAACAAACCCCAGTAAATAAGATTTTAATTTTTAAAAGCTTTTAGATACCCTTAGGAATCTTTGTAAGAATAAAGTTTGTCTGTGTGTGGAAACCCAAATTCTGTCCCCAGCAGTATGTCTCTGGCCCCTCCTGCATCCAGTTCTTGCACATTTTTTCATATGCACCCTTAGGGAGAGTTCTAGTGCAGAAACTGCAAACACTTGTGAAGTAGGAATATTTTCTTTATTCTCCTGCTCATTTAAAATATTCTCTCAAGCAGTTAATAATGTTTGTTTGTTTTTGTTTTGATGATTAAAGTTTATAACATTTGAATACCTTAGAGAATGGGTAAAGCTGTTTTCTCACTGCAGTGAAGAATGGAAATATAATAGCATAAATTAAATGAGATGTGGAAAGTTTATCTTTTTTTTTTTGGTGAATCTGTTCATTTGCAATGGCTGAATTAGTTCATTTTGCATGTTGATAGAATGTCTTATTCAATCTTGGAAACCATGTACAATGCATTTTTTTTTCTTTATTAGAGGTGTCTCTTCTAGTACACACCATTAGTTTGAGAGGAAGATGGTATCGTCAGAGGGAAAGGTCCAGGGAAACATTCTGATTTGACTTTGCTTTGGTGTATACATGTGTATACATCTGTCTGTGGAATTACTCTATATTTTTACTGCAATTCATAAAGTCATACTGCAGTGAATCTATTTGCTGATTTCATATGAGTTTGTGAATACTTCACCTAGCTGAATGATTCTTACATCTCTAAGCACTGCAGGTCACCATCTGGCCTACCATGCCTGGCTCTTCTACTGTTACTTTGCATCAAATTGGACTCTTATGACTATATTTCTAGCCGGGATCCAAATATGCCTCTTCCCATTTCCCTTAAGTTTGATCAAGTTAGTCATTACCAAGATATACAACATTTCTAGTTCTGGGTGTTTGAAGGGTCTCTGAGAACTGTGATGTGTGAGTCATTGTTAGAAAGAAAAATATTAAATTATTTCATTAAATAAGTGACATATTTGACCTAGTTGTATTATTATCCCAGTTTGTTTTATATTTCTATATATCTATATCGCTCTCTCTATCTATCTATCTATCCCCTATATATAAATACATATTTATATATAGGATAGATAGAATATAGATTTTTTTATATATATATCTCTCCTACTTATTTGGTCTAGTTGGTGTTATGTGTGTTCAATGTGGAAAAATGTAGTTAAGGATGTAGCAAAGAAAGTATTTTGTCATTTTCCTGATGTCCGTTGCCTTCGGTTTTTTGCTTTAGTTTGTCCTTCAAAGCTGGGAACCGTGTCATCCCTTCTGGCCTGCTGACACAAGATTTACTGACAGCCTACCTAAAGAAGGGGTGATGGATAACAAGAATAGGAGGAGGAGTGAGTTTGATGGATGGCTTGGATCTCAAAAGTCTGTGATCAGTCCAGCAGTCTTCTTTGTCCATTTGTATTATTCAGAAATGTTATGGTTTCAGCTGGCATAGAGTTAATTTTCTTCACTGTAGCTGCTGTAGTGCTGTGTTTTGGACTTAGTATGAGAATAATACTGATAACACACTGGTGTTTTGGTTGTTGCTGGGTAGTGCTGAACTAGTCAAGGACTTTTCCAGCCTCCCATGCTCTGCTGGGTGCACAAGAAGCCGGGAGAGGAGGGGGCACAGCCAAGAGAGCTGATTCAAACTGTCCAAAGGGATATTCCATATCATATGACATCATGCCCAATATATTAACTGGGGGGGATTGGCCGGGAGCGGGGGCAATCGCGGCTCGGGAACTGGCAGCGTCGGTTAGCGGGTGGTGAGCGGTTGTATCACTTGTGGGGTTTTGGGTTTGGTTTTTTTCCTTCCTTTCAGGCTTCGTTTCTCTCCCTCATCGTTTTCTTCTTTTTTATTATCAATACTATGATTGTTATCATAATCATTGTTACTATCATTACCATTATTACTATTACTATTTTATTTTAATTAGTAAACTGTTCTTCTCTCAACCCATGAGTTTTCTTGCTTTTGCTCTCCCAATTCTCTCCCCCATCCCACAGGGGTGGGGGGAGTGAGCGAGCGGCTGCATGGTGCTTAGTTGTTGATTGGGGCTAAACCACAACCAGAATTCATATCAGTAATTTCCTTTTCTCATAACTAATAAAAAAGATGCACTGGGACAAGTGTGCATCCAGGTAGTGTGCTGCAATGCCTGCAGGAAGGTGGGACAGGGCCAGCAGAGCTGGGGCTGTGTCAGGGGAAGGAAAAAAGTGTCCTTTTCAGGTTTTGGTCTCCAGCCTCATACTTTATGTGATGTGCTTTCATAGTTTTTGTAAGCATTTTACACAGGCATTGAAGGCAAATCATATGAACCACAGCTCTCTTTCTAGAGGATGCTTCTGATGGAGATATGTGCCAGCTCTTACAGGAATAGTCATAAAATCTTTTTTTTTTAAATGGAATTTAATTCTAATTTGCCAGCTTAAATATCTAAAGCAACCACTCAATAATTTAAAGAAAGCAGCACAGGGGAACAAAACCTCTGGTTTCTGTCTGTCTGAGGGATCTCTCCTCACTAGTATGCATAGCCTCTTGCTCCTTACCTTTCTTTCCCAGTGACTCTTGAATTACTTTTTGTTTGTTGGTGTAACTTTATGGCAATACCTGGAACTCGTTCATATGGATCGCCCCTGCAGCTGGCCATGTGGACACTGGGAGGTCCGAGGCTGGGAGCGGGGCAGCATGGAGGACCATCTCTGGATGACTGGGGGACTTCTAAATTGGCTGATGAAGCTCGGGGTGAGGCCAAGGCCTGGGGTGCAGGTTCCCTATTTTGGTTCAGCAATAGGTTTTACTGGCTAGTTTTCTTCCAGCTTCTCATAGATCCACAAGTGCTGAAAAGTTTCTTTTATCAGTATTCAGGCACATTTGCTGTTTTATTTGCTGCATTGAGGTTTGCCTGAGAAGAAATTTCAGGAATTGGCATATTTAATGCAGTTGGCAGATTTGCCATTTGTCAATACAATTTGGATGCTGTGTAGCTTGCTTTGCATAAACACCAGTGCATGGGGGTTTTTTTGTTGTTTTTAAAGTGTTCACAGGTTTCTGAAAATTTCTTAATCTTTAATTTATCCTAACAAATTCTACAGAGTTATGTTGTTTGAAGCCTGATATGCAGTGGGATATTTATTTTTAAAATATTCCTAAATCATGTTAGCTCACAGAGCAGAGAACACAGCAGATTCTCACAAGCAAGAAAAAAATTCATAAAATCTCCCCTTTCTTCTTGGTGCTTGCTGTAAGTTTTATAGCTATGCATATTTTGTTACTTCATCTATACTTTAGCTGTTGGGGTCTGCCAGCTGTTGGGGACTGTGTGAGTGAATAAGATATAGGAATAAGTGACCCAGAGGAATATAAAGTCCCTGTTTCTTAGGAAAATCCAAGTGTAGAGCACAGGTTTTTAACTGGTTTTCTTTTCCCTGCCTGGGTGGTTATTGGAAATAAAAGAAAATCCAGGTATAGTGCTCAGCTGTGAACACTGAAATAAGTTCTCAATCACTGACCATAGAAATGTGCAAATGTACCAGGTGAAGGGACTTGGCCAAGAACAGAAGTGAAAGATCTTGCTGTTTGTAAAAGGCACGCTGGTGGCCTGTGGGGCACCTCAGGCTATAGCAGAGACCCTGGAAGCACTTCAGGGTAGGTAAATCCAGGCTTAGGACAATGGTGATGAAGAGTTGCAAGGCTACTAGCATTGCATATGTGAACACCAGGAGCTGGAGGGACAGGACTGCCCAGCTCTGCTGGCCTTGCTGACAGTATGCACCTACCCTTCCTCTGCCCACCATATCTAAAAGCAATGCTTTCACAGATTCATGCATAAGCCCCAGGGGACCAGCACAGGCTAGTTATGGGGACCAGTGTCAGATGTAGTGTTGGCTCTCACTGACCAGCGTGATTGACATCATGCGTGTAACTGAGGTGCGCAGTGGCCTTTCTGGTGTGTGTGAGGGTACAAGGGGATGTTTGAGGTAGAAGGAATTCACCTGGTCATAGCAGAGGTCCCACTTACAGCTCTGTGCTGCTTGCGCTTGGTGTGGTACACAAGGTACTGCGGAGCTGCGTGGTGAGCCTACAGGGGCTCATTAGTGGTGTTTGTACAGAACATTGGGCTCTTGCCTGAAAACCAAATATAGTGTTTGTGCATACATTAAAGAAATAAAACTTCCTGCTTTGCCTTTATTGAAATTCATTTATGCTAAAAATGTGGCACATCCATTCCCTGGGCATGGTTCAAATCTTTGGAAACATAAGACAAATTAAAATGTTACTTTGTCATAAGGCACCCAGCAATGCAAGGCTGGAAGGGGAAGGGTGGAGGCACGGGCAGGGAGTGTGCAAGTTAGAGCTCCTTCTTTGACTGAAGAACTTGGGTTCTCACCCCAGAAATTCCCTGTGTATCTCCCTGACCCTCCTGACAAGTAACAGAGGGTTCTGTATGCAAGCCTATTATTTCCTCCTACAAGCAGCATGAAGTAAATGCAATTCTTTCCCCATTTCTTTTACCAGAGCAAGAATTCCCCATCCGAGCACCCTGCCTCTACACTCGAGCGTGTCCTTGTACTCAGCAACCCAAACGCTCGCGGCTTGTGACCCCCCTGCTGATGGGGGTCCAAGCTCGAGGAGTGTACTCCTAATATAGCCTAGCTGGTCCGAGAGCTGTTGTACTGACAGGGAAGTGCCAGGGGCTTTACTGTGATCTTTAATATTGCTTACAATAAATGACAACAACAGAAATAAATGCCATCACTGGTACCCAGATGCTTCTGTAATAAGTTTCCAATGTATTCCTTGGGGGTCTAGTGTCATACTCTATCTGTGACTAAAACCACTTGCACTTCTCTTCCTGAAATGTCCCTCAACACCCTCTTTTCCTGAATGCAATCAGCCACCCTGGGTCTGTACAGCTCATTTGCTCTCCTGCTACAAAAGCAATGCTTGATGATGGGGCCACATGACACCCCATTACGTTCCTCCCTTGGGATAATGATCAGCCTTGCTCATTTATGCGTAAGATTCAACCACATCAAGTGAGGTAACAGGAAATGTGAAAAATGCTTCTTTCCTCAGTCCCCCCTCCCTTGTCTGTGGTACTCATCCTCTCTGGGGAAAAGGACTAATTCAAAGGTGACTGAGTGCAAAGGGCAGGCTGAAAGATGTCAGGTGAGGCCAAGATGCCATCCTCTAGTCATGACAAAGCCAGTCACACCACAGGAAAATAGGAGAAACCCAGGCTCAAGAGTCAAAGAGATATTTCACAATGCTTTGTAAGGCTGCACGATAAAAATGTGATAGGAAAGGTAAGAATGTGCTGGACAGATGCAGCCTTTCTCCTAAGCCTGAAGTTGTTGCTGAATCTGGGGAGTGATTAGAGAATTCAAAACCCCATCCATCACATGAGAGCAAGAGCGCAAACTCTGTGCCAAGCAAAGTGCTCTGGGTGGTAGCTGAGAATAGGCTGAGGTTCCTGTGATGTGAGATGGATATACAGGAATTCAGACTTTACTCGTATACAGCTCTTCCCTCCTCTCTTCATAATTCCACCTATGCTTTCTGTGTTTGGACTAAAATGCGCGCGCTCTCTCTCTCTCTCTCTCTCTCTCTTTGTTTTTTAAAAATTCCTCCAAAGGCAAATCATTTATGCAATGGTGAAAATATGTCTACGTTAACAAGCTGACTTATCCTCTGCTGCTGTCTGCATTACACTGTGCTTGGGAGCGGAGGAGTGTGAGCGCTACTGTTGCTCAGTTCGCTGTGAGCCCTTCTTAAATTGAAAGTCATGTCAAGAGTTGAACTTTGGCAATTATTTTTTTTTTAGCCTCTTATTTTTGCTGGTTCAAAATGAATCACCTTCTGCCACTGTGTCATTTATGACAATGGCACAGGATCCCAGAAAATCACTTTCTGCTATGAAACTGACCCAAGAAATTTATTAGAAAAAGGGAAACAGTATTAGCCCTACAGCTACTTTCTCCCTTTTCTTTTCCTTTTTCTGAACAAAAAAAAATTTTTATGGTGTTTTTCTTTGTCTCACTTCACTTGACTTTCTTGTACAGGTTTAAAGAAACAGCCACACTCAGAACCTAGCCTAAACTAGGCTAAATGCAGAAGCCACACCTGTAGGCATAAATGGTCTCTCTGATGAGCCAGTCAAGGATTATACTTCTAAAGATGCCATTCAATTTTTTGGTCTTTCCCACCTAAAATATTTTTTTTAAATGGAAATTTTAGAGGTCAGTAGCTGAAAACTATCTTAACCAACCTCCTTAAATTCCCAGTGCCTTAGATGGCACTCAAGCCCTAAGACATGTCAAACACTAACATAGCCTTTGAAGTGCACTTGCTTACAGTAAGCCAACAGCTAACCTCAATGTAACTTTTGAAAGCTGTCATTCTGTTTGAATTGGTTAAGTAATGGGCAAAATAATTTAACTGGAAAATGTGGAGGAGATGTTTGGATTTTTCATCCCAAGGGCGGTTGGACAGGAACACGTTGCTAAAGAGCTGGTGGAGTCTACATCTCTGGAGATGCTTAAGGCTTGACTGGAGAAGGCCCAGAGCAAGCTGCTCTGCGGGTCCTGCTTCAGGCAAGACAACTTCCAGGTGTCACTTCCAGCCAAAGTTATTCTCCGATTCTGTCAAATCCAAGAGGTGTAAAGTGAACAAGCTGTTAATTTTTTTTGCTTCTTTCATCCCCTTAGACACGTCTGTGTATTTCTAGAGTCAACAGACAAGACCAAAGCAAGACAAATTCTGTGGTATTTTCACTGTGCTTTAATGAGCTACTTCCAGCCCACTGATAATAAGACAGTATTTCTTACTTCCAATTTCACTGTGAAAAAGAACAAAGAAAAATATTATCATATTTGTGACTTGGAGAACACTGTTTTAGCAACCAAAGGGCAGCAAAAAGGGTAGTTTATAGTCATCTTGCAAAGCTGTTCTCCAAGAGTAGGTAAAAAGCTGCCATCTGACAGTGATTTAACTGCTGTACCATGCATAAAATTGTTTTAGTGATTGAAACAGGTGCATGTATGTGCCAAGCACACATCCCTTCTACTGTAACAAAGGGAAAAGGTGCCACACAGCCAGTCAATACAGATGAAACAATAAAGAATATGGCCACTGCACCTTTGGGGATACTGGAAGAATCAGTGCAGCCCTTGGGTGTGTTCAGAAAAAAAGACCAAATAGCAGTGTTAGGATGAAAGAATCATTAGTATTTGCCTATCAGCTCAGATTTTAGAAGTAGGTTATATCTTTTATATGTCATACTGTCAAATCTAAAATCTCAGTCACTCTCCATGTGTGCTAAAGAGCACATTGTGGCTTTTGCTGTTTGCAAGGATGTTTACGCTAATAGGCACTGTAGAAAAGGTATAAATATTAAAATCTGCTGAGATGGCACTACTCAGCCTTCTGACAAGACCACAAACTGAAAGCTTTTGCACGGCAGAACCAGTTTACTGTGTTATGTATCAAGCGATGGCTGGAAAGAAGCATCTTTCTCACACAAGAATCGGTAGAAAACGTCTATTGGATGAATGGCTGAGCTGCTGTAAAGAGGGAGTCAGGGAGCTTTGCCACACATCCTGGGGAGTAGCTGGTGTGCTGGCTCTAGTCTCTCCCAGGCTCTGCCAGTGGTCTTGCTACATGGCTTCATTGGCATTGGTGGTGATTGGGTCACTTCTGCCACCTGGAGCTTAGATTTTCCTGTGTGAAACAGAATGGATAATATCCCGTTCCCATCTGTAAAGCATGCTGATGTGTGAAAGATAAACAAAAAGGAGTAGTCAAATAAAGAAAAAGTGTGTGAGCAATACGATGTTATCAGTTGTTCTGCAGGCAAAACATGCGATCTATGTTCTTTTGCAGAAATACAGAAATTAGTTCAAACTGCACAGATTTTGGATTGAGGCTTCTTCAGTAAGTGCTGTGTTTGACTGATGGGTGTAATTTAAAAGAAGAAAGGATGCTATAAATATTTTTAAAGCTAACATAACTCCATCTCTGAGTATCCAGGTCTTTCTGCCTCACAAACTGCATATGAAGATGTATGTCCTTAGGAGACAGTAAGTAAAGTAGTAGTGAAGCTTTTATCTCTCCAAACCATAAAATATGGTGACAAAAACAAGGGTTATTCACATAATATCTTACAAATGGAAAATGGAGGACTACTTAAAATGATGCTGTGAAATATAGGTATCCTGTATACTAAGCCTACGGTATTAAATTAACCATGGTTTTGATTACTATTTTAATCAATCAGATGTAATAATTTTAACTATCAGGAATACCTGAAATGTTTTAGTGTGTTTGTTGATTGATGTGATAAATGATATTTTTCAAAGGTCATCTCATTAACATTAAAGATGATGTTCTTTAGAGCTGGGCTCCATAACATCGCCTAGCATCTTTGGTTGAACTACTTGTTTTGTGCTTTATGATGACGAGGTGAATCTCTCTCAGACAGCTTTAGCACTCTAGAGTTTCTGAAGTAAGCAATAGATGCTCACATGATGAAAAACAGCTTGCCAGGGAAAAGATATTATAGTTTACTGTATGAACAACCAAGTTCATTCGCTCTCACAGGGCACCTGCTTATAATTGATTCTTGTAGAAAAACCTCCCAACAGTTTGTGACTATTATACAACTTGTTTGAAAGGGTCAGTCCAAGGAATGGGATCATATGAATGTAAGCTTGCCTTCCACAAACAGAACTGACAGCTGTTGGGCAATATTAGGCTAGTTCGTTATGAACCCCAAAAGCCGGCTGTGGCTAACCCATCGCTCACCACCAGCTGGTCTGTGTATGGTGTAGTCCCCCTGACAAAGACTAAGGAAGACCAATAGATTTCACCAGTTGAAAATTAATGAGGAGTGGAAGGAACAAGGTACAGATTTGAAAGATGCTTGCCTGATTTTTTCCATTTTCAAAATGTCCTTGCATTTTTAATGGCTGTAGATTAACACCAGTTATTAATCCTAAGTGTCTAATGCACATACAGACTGGGTTCAGAAAACGTTAAAGGGTGCCTAGGAAGAGTCATAGATTTTACACAGAGTAATGATCTTACAGACAAAAGGTTAATTATTTAAGAAAAAACAGAAATGCTGTTCTTATTCCCAAGGGTAAGGAAAATAAATCAAAAGTGGAAGTGGTTGTTTTCCCCAATTACTTGTTTTGGGATAAGAAACCTGAGATAGTTTTAATACTAAAACATGGAAGGACTCAGGACCAGTGTCAACACTCAAGTTCAGTGACTGCTGGCTCATGCTGTAATGACTCACAAGTGGAGTGCCTTAGCTACATTTTATAGCCAACTCCTGTTGGAGGACTTACGTCCTTTAGAGAGTTAATGGGGAATATTCAATTATTAATTTGGAAACAGATGTGTCTGTTGCGATGAAATGCTACTTTTCAAGCTCCACTGAACAAAATACTTTCATTTCAGAGGAGGAAGAGGTAGATGTGGGAGCGAAACCATCCATCGGTAGTGTAAGTACAGCTGTTCGAGGAGTTTCCTTCAGCCAAGCGGGAGCTGTGACTCCAGCGTCTCAGTCTTCAGCTATCACTTACAAAGTTGTGATAGCTGCAAAACATTTCTTACATCTTCTCACAACATATGAGTGGTGCCTTGTAGACTAGTAAAGGAAATTAGCTGAAGCTTTGGAAGACCTAGTTGCTTGCAGCTACTTTTATCTTCTCTTTCTTTCTTTCCTGTCCCTTTCTAAACTAGAGATAAACCCTGAAAATTTTTGTGCTTGAGGCAGTCACAAATATATGTGTCTTTCAGACCAAAGCCTACAAAATGCTGAGTAACAGAGCTAGTGGAGGCTAGAAAATGCTCAGGCTTTGATGCCAACTGAAACACACAGGAGTTAACACACAGCTGTTCACAAAGAGCTCAATTTGAATGTGCTGATACCCAACAAAATAAGATGGAAGGGTGCTTATTAGAACTGGTGGCCTTAACAGGAAACCCCGTCAAACCAAATGAAGACAGAGGTGGTAACTGAGAGGAAAATAGCCAAAAAGCGGCTCTACGAACACTAGGAAGTGTGACTCAAAGAATATTTTTTTTTATTTCAGAGGAAAGATTATTTAGAAGTCCAAAAAGAAGATTTGTTTGGAACAAACAAGTTTAAAGAAAAATAAATCATGTTGCTGTGAAAATTATAAACAGATTATAAGAAAGCTGGTGGGAGAGACAATATAGTAATACAATATGATTTGATCATATCTGACAAGCAAATGCTTGAGATCTTATCTTGTGATTTAATTAAATTGTTAAAAGTAAAATATTTCAGGAAATGCTATAATTTATAACGAAATTATAGATTCTATTATAATTGCATGTAAAATTATATACTTCTCTGGGTAAATTTTGAAAAGTATAGATATCAATTGATAGGTCTGATCCTATCCACACCTGCTGAGGACTGAGTCTCCTGTCCCTAAACCAGTAAAAGTCACATTCCTTCGCAAGTTTGTCATGTGGAAGTTTGAAAACATTACAGCCTTGAAAAGTTGTGTTGTACAAAGTCTTGGAGCAGTGGCAAAATATTCCTTTAAGTGCCATAAAACCAGGGTGTTGTTACACAAAGTCTGATGCTTTCTCAAACTTCAATTAGAAGCGCTGATCAGGCTGGGAGTGCTGTGAGGAGCAGTCAAGCTGGGATGAAAGATGACTGAAACAGGACTCTGCTCCTAAAGGGATTTCTGCTTGCCTCAAAACCATAATGATCTGGAATTTTTTCCTGTGATAGCTTTGGCTTCACTGCACTGTGGGAGACAAGGAATTTCCTTGGCAAGAGTCTCAGCCCTGCACAGTGTGGGAAACCATATGGGTAATTCACAAGTGATCTCCAGGCTGTGCACCCCGGTTTCTGTTGCATGGGTACCTGGTCTGAGGAGGAGGGTGGCTGGGAAAAGGTGGAGGGCCAGGTCCCACAGCATCCCCAGCAGGTCAGTGCGTTGCCACCATCTGCAAACATAATCTCCATGAGCTGGAGAGACAAGAGCTCTGCTTCTACCAGGCTGTGAGATTTTAGTTACAATATGTTCAATGTTTACTCAAGCCCATTCATCTTCCCATCAAATAAGACACCTTTTCCGACTCTCCAGGAAATGTTGCTGTATTTTATTAAGTGTTGTGTTCAGAAGTTGTCTGTGATCTAGTTTAAAGCACCAGAGAGGCTCCTGTGGGGCATTGTTGCAGTTTCTGTGGGGCTGATAGTGAGACCAAACATGTCACCTGCGGAAAGCGAAAATGTGATTTTTGGTTGGAAATAGCTTGTATACTGCTGAGTTCAATGACTAGTCAGAAAAAAAACCTTACATTTGTTGCCATGTGCTGCAGAGATATAGCCAATATGATAATAAAGCCGTTAAATATGCATTTCTTTTAAATATGAAGGGCAAAGTTCAAATTGAAATTCACTGTGCAAAATTCAGAGATGCTTTTATCTAGAAAACAGGCTTTTTCAGGCTGTACAAAGTCAAAATGAGAAGAAACTTGCTACCCATTGAAGGGGAGGCTCTGGGACAGCCAATATGAGTGAGGAGAACTTGAAGTAGTTTGAAAACAGACTTTGATCAGTGTATGAAAGGGGATTATAGGGTGTGCATTTATGTGATAGCTAAAGACCAGGCTTGGGGCCCAAGGATGTCTTTCTAATCTGGTTCCTGGGCTAAACGTCACCTGGGCAGGGAAGAAGTTTGGGGAGAACTGCAGATTTGTCAGAATTCAAAGGTGGCATAGGAGACCAAAGTAGGAAAGTCCATTTTGTGATAGCAGTGTTTCATCAAAAGTTGGAAGCAAAGCACTGTGAATTACACAGCATTAACAGCTGTACTTTGTTACACAGGTTAAATAATTTAGCAGTTCTTCTTCATCTTTACTAAATATGTTGGAAAACTTCAATCCCTTGGGCTGCTCTTTGCACATTGGTTAAAGTTAACAGGAAAGCTGGAAGGCACTGCTGCTGTGGCTGGTGTCTATCCTGCTGGGTAAGGAAACTGTTCAGCAGCTGGGATCTTCATACCAAAGAGCTTATTAATTTTTGAATTGCAATTGCAATCGCTATTCACCTTGCAGAAATCTTTCAGCACGCTCATTGCCTATCCACATGGCTTGTCCTGCTACTGACCAAGTTATCAGCCAATTTTCAGGTTAACACTTGGTCAGTACACAGGAGCGGTTCTTGCTCAGACACCTTTACTCTGCAGAAAGCCTGCAACTTGTGCTCACCCTGGGGCTATTGCAGGCTGAGACCTGCCAGGGGCTGCAGCCGATGAGGGATCCTGACCCATATTCACCAGCCCCTTCAAGGTCTGTCTGCTGCACCAAGGTCATTTTTTCATCCAGGAACCAGGTTTAAGCTCTTATCCAAACAAACCTGGAGGGTTTTTTATTCAGAGCTCTGTATTATATGGCCAATATGATACATATATGTGTAAAATGCATACTCGTTCAAAATATGGCAAGTGTCCAACTGACCCCTCAGCAGTGTGCCTGACTGTGGCTGAGTGTAGAATTCACGCTGGAATTTCAGCTCATGTAGATTTAACCATTTTCTTATACATTTTTTCATATATGTTCCTACAGGTTATCATCTTTTATCATTCTTTTTGGCTGGGTAATTCCTTTTTGCCTATGACTCCAGTCACTAACATCACCATGTGTTCAGTCCATGCTACATATCCATTAAGCTGTGTTTGCATGCTTCCCAGTCTGTGCATCCTCCTCCATACAATATCACCTCTGTATCTATAGACCTTCATTAATATTATGGTGGACTATAATATCTTGTTCTTTAGTGTTTAAACTGTTTTTCTGTCCCAGTTTCTCATTACTGCGGTTACACAGCAATAGTAGTTAGGTTTGGCATTTTTCATAACAATGCTTAAACACAAAGTGAATATCAAGCAGTCTTAGATAGGTGATAAACTTAATTTTAATTTTTTGTGTGTACTAAAAGAATACTTATGAAACAGTAAATCTCAGCAACAAAATGCTGAACTATATGCCTTTCTGGAGGACCATTCTTATGTATCATCAACATGAAAAGGGATGCAAATGCCCAGTCCTGAATTTACATTCATGAAAATCCCCTTTTAGCTATCTAGTCTCATCAAGATGGCATGAATTGTTTGAACCATCCTTGCATATAATCTTATGTCACTCAGCAAAGACACTAAAACCTGTGTTTGTAGCTGGTGGAATATGTTGGATCAAACCTTTTTAGTGTACTTCTTCAAATTTTTTTTTTTTTTTTTTTCAGCTGCAGTATACACTTGACTCATCAGTGTCATAACTGAGGAAATGTTAATTCAGATTGTATTCCCAGTGCTTGATACTGTCCTCATTCTTTCTTGTCGCCCCTTCCCTAAAGACCTGACATCATATTTTTTTATGTGAGGCACTGAATGAATAATAATAATAAAAAAATCCGAAGAGAGGTACAGTTAAAAGATTAGGAAGTGCTAGAATTTCACATAGGCAAAAATAAGTTATTTGAGGCTAATGTATAATCATATTGGAAAGGACTCATTTTCTGCCAATTTAATGTAGTAATGGCAGACAATAATGCAGCTTAGATAGAGTTCTCAAGTGGAGCAGGGGGTTGTTTATTTTTTTGTGGCAGGCTGTGTCATGCCTGAGCCGAGGTATATTGCATAAATGTTGTTAACATCAAACATATCTCAGAGAAGCAGCTAGATGATGAATCATCCAGTTAGAGAGGTCTCAAGCCACCGTTTATCTTTATTTATCTGCATTTTTTTACAGACGTTTGGTGCTTTTGCCTCTGCAGAGGAAACTTTATTATGTGCAATCTGTCTTTTTTTTTCTTCTTTTTTTA